>JAEAOA010000033.1:0-149861 GCA_016746295.1 Potamilus streckersoni | reverse complement strand
TAAAAAAATGAAATATTTGCAAACACTGTTTTCCTTAACGGTGAATATATATTTAAGCAGTTTAATTATAAGTACAATATTGCAACTAAATGTGCTTGCAGATTTAATTGTTATGTGGAAAACTGGATACATATATTTTTAACAGTTATAAAGATCAGTCAATGAATTACATGTATTAAACTGTCACCTAAAAGCTGGACGTACAAATGGGATAGAACTATGTTTCGAACAGGTTCCATAACACACTATAAAACACTATTATTTTACCTTTTATACATCAGACACGTCTAAAAAATTTAAGCGATGCAATCTTAGTATTTTGTTACATATATATCTTTTCTCTGAAGTAATATTATGGTGTTTACAGTTTTTATTCTTATTTAGTGATTTAATTTCCATGCATCTCTTAAGCTATATATAATGTCCGTTGCATACACGTATGGATGAAAATAGTTTTAAACCTATTTTATTAATTTTTCTAAACCTATGTCCATGAAATGCTGATTGTTTTTCACCATTATGGTCAACAGTTAGAAATGTAAGGAAGAAATATTTAAGCCCATTGTTTCACATTATGCCATGCTTAGCATTCACAACCAACCATATGCCAAAATATCGCCGTAGTTGATGCATTATTAAATAATGTGGTATGTTATGGTAAAACAAAAACATGGAAAACTTATAATCATGTGTCAACATGTGTTATGTGACAAGGGTAATAAATAAAAGATTGAAAGCCAACAAACTTTGTATATTTCAACAAAATAAACATTTGTAAAAAGGACTTACAATCTGTGAATATAATCCAAATATGATTCTAAGAATACAAACACAAGTCTTATTAAATAGTCCTATAAGAATCCGGGTTCGGGTCTCGACGACGTATAAATATGGAGGGCGATGACGTCAGATGTAGTCCAATATATGAATAACAATAATTTCTCATTGAATCACAGTCTTGGTTTCTGAATAATTCCAGAATTAATTTCCTTGAATATCTTTAAGAATTGTTTTATAAGAAATTCAACTTGTTGTGTGTTCAGGAAAATAAATTATTGAATCCAAAAATCAAACAAAGAATACAATATTATGGCTGCAAATTTAAATCAAATACATAGATACACCTTGTTCCTTCTAGGTTTTGAATGACTCTGGCTTAAACAATATTAAGTATGATTATTTATACTCAAAACTTCACTTCAAATCTCACGAGAGTGGTCATGTAGTTTCTTATTGCGCTAAAATTAAAACTTAGACAATTTTACTCCACTACAAAACCAATCATAAAAAGTTGTTTAGAAACATTGATCACGCGGAGAAAGTATGTCCGTGATGCAGATGAATTATTTTCAATTCCTGCTGATTGGTTGCAAAGGTAAGACGAACTACTAAATGCCAACACTAACGTATTACATCGTCTTGAATACACAAAGTTTGTGTTATAAATATATCTCACTACTAAAAATAGAATTCCAAATCTGAGAAAAATACTCATTGCAATTAAATACAATGAAACAAAAACTAAAATATAAAGACTTTTAAACCTTACACTTAAGCATTGTAATCACATATACGTAACACATGATACTAGCAGTTGCCTGGCTTGGCAATCAGCATTAAGATGTTGGTAATATGACTGGTAGGTCTGTTTCAGGAAAATATGACTGAATGGAACAAAATACCCCAGTACTTAGTGATGCCTCAGACTGTTAAACTACGTTAAAAGTACACACACATACCACAGAAACACTCAAACACACAGAGAACACCAGCCACCTCTGATGGAGGGCCATTGCACATTCTTGCATGCTTAACTGACGAAATAACTCCAGACCGCAGAGGCGTAAAGCATGTGACCCACAACTACAGTATTCATCTCATCCTTGATTCGAAAGTAACCATGATTAATGACTGATAATTACATATTATGTTCAAGAAATGGCATTGATATTTTCCATTCTCAAAATGCATTCATTTTCGCTATTTTACCTGCATGTTTTTATCAATTTTAATTTTTCTCTCTCATTTAATTATATAAACGTTTTCATATCTAATTGAAAGCGACTGAAACTTTTATACAGGCATATATTTTGGGCTATTTCTTCTGCTTTTCCTTTAAGCTTATTTAGTGTTTTGACGTTTAATCAGAATCAGAAATTGTCTCACTTCATAGTTAACATAGTATGATTATGCTGCAAACTATGAGAAAACTCGCTCGAAAAAATGTCATTTGGTATCGTTAGTTGTGTGAGAAAGTTTAGGTTGTTTTTTGTCAAATGCTGGTTTCATTGGTAGTTTCAACTTTATACATGGCCTCTAATAGCTGTCATGTTCGTTCTTACTTTCAATAATTATATCATGTCAAGTAGTATGATATTTACCAAAACCAGTTCACTGCGTTATTTGTATTCCTTTATATCTATTGTTTTCTTCAAGTGTCAAGTTACTAATGCAAAGGTCAGATGCATAGACAAATCTAACCAACTCCAGGATTTTCTTTTTATCTGAAGATTTGCTTTTCGGTAGCAAATGACAAAAGTTTCTTCGCCTCTATTCGACCAAATGTCATATCGTAATGTTGTTGTTTTGTGGAGTTTTAGAGTGATTTCTTAGTTCAGGAATAGTAGTTTCATAGGTAGACAAATCATCAGGGATAATGTTCGGAAAGCTACTGGTAGGTGTTCTCACATCCACACATCGTATGAGTCAGAGCTTCATACCCACACGGATAGAGCTAAACTGATAGTAAATTATAAAAGGCGAATGCTTCAGACAACTCGGCCACCCGTATCTCCATTTGAATAATAGTGTTTCAAATGTATGTAATACATTGGTACCTGATATAACGATTTTGCAATTGACAACAATGTTCGTCTTTAGTGTAAAATGATTATAATGCATCTTAGACCAGGAAACATCAAATGACGTGCATCAGTGTTCTAGCTATATGAGTGATGTTGTATGTTTGTGTAATCATTACACATACACGCCAAAAGGGGAAGAAGTTGACCGTCTCTTTTTCGTTTATATTGTTCTAAGCGGATACCCTGATAACTCAAATTTACCAAAATATATCAAAGTTTTAATTTAATACTGTGCTGTTTTTACCTTTGGTCGTTCTACATTTTATACAGAAATTAAATATATTTAATTAAAACATTGAAATTTTTCTTCAAAGAAACACTGAGAATATAAAATCATCTAATTCATCTTCTTTATAATTTTCAAAGTTGCAAGTAATACTGGAAATTGTGACTGAATAATAAATTATATTTGCAGTTACATACTAATAAATGTGTTTAAGTTTGCGTGTGTGAGAGAGAGATAACATGAGTGTGTGATAAACAAGTTATATAGTGTAGTTATATCGACACCCAATTAAAATTTGGGTCTATTGTCTCCTTGTTCAGCTTTACTGGCATATTAATCTCAACTTCACGGTGAATGCTACAGATCACACATTGAACGTATGTTGATAATTGAGATTTGCTACCATTCGGACCACCTGTGTTTCTAACTATGCAATGGTTGACAGAGAATTTGAGATCGCTTAAAACTATGTTTACATTAGCATCTTGGCTGTAAATTGTATGCTCTCTTCAATCATAATAGATTGCTGTCCCATGATACCAAATGTATTTTGTTTCTGCAAATTACTACTGTACAAAAATCGAGTTATTGTTTGTATCTCGCAGATATAGCTGAGATTTTCGGATGGAGGGTAGGGTAGGGTTTTTGCAATCGGTATGAAACTAAATTATAGGAAAATGGCGTTGCGTTACATATCAATAGAATATCATTTGTTATTGTTAGAACGATACAAACATCTAGGTAACACGCACACACACAAACAGTATACTGTTTCACCTTTTATGCTTCAAAACAAGAAAATTAGAGTACCAATATGATTTGGCTTCTTCTAGCCTTAGATGAACTTACAAAATAATGTTCATGACTAGCTGATATTTTCTCTTTGTTCTGTGCGTATCGGTTCGAAAAAATGTGAATCAATACTTTAAGCAAGTGAGTGTTCAAGATGATGTTTTGAATTACACTTTTTCTCAGATATTGACATATAGGCATTTGGCATATGAATGTACTATATGCTGTTGTTGGATATATGTTGTGTCTAGGCCAATTTGTACTTACATTCTGTCATTTTCAGTGTACCTTCATCTCGTAATTTGATTTATATTAATTAATGCTTAATTATTCTCTTTAACTGGATAACTGGAGAAAAAACGATGAAAAGAAATTATTCTGTCGTGTAATATTGCATTTTTAGAATATATGTTGATTTATAAAGCGTACTCAAGGACGACATAACAAATTAACTTTTACTAGAGAAATAGAAGACTATTTATGATTGCAAACAAAACAAAAAGCGAATGCAAATGAGATGGGTAATGATGGATAGGAGAGGAGATGAAAAGACAAATGGACGTAAAAGCCCAAAAAGCTTGATCAGGTTTATAAATATCTTGCCATGGTATCATCTTTGTCATCAAGTACCGTTTCTGGTCGAGTGCATTGTTGCTCCAATTATCCCATTGTGTCCTGAAGGGTGAAAAGTGCAAGGTTTGTCCACGAGTTTCGCTCCCAAATTCATTTTGTTCTTATGCGTATTTGTTTCTGTATCTCTTTTCCAAAAGAAAACGTTACTACTATAAAAATGCTTGTTTTTGAGAGGGTCTAGTGGAGTGGCTATTAACACTTACTAACTTGCTTGCCCTAGAAAGGTCTTATGTAAATTTGGTGTTTATAGGTATTTGACTTTGCATTATTATTTGATGAAAATCATCCTGATTGATTATACGCTTGTATGGAGTATAATCCTCTTTCTCTTGCCTTTTATAAACTATTTATAAGCAGGCACTCACCTAGACACACATACCTTTCAAAGACGATGGAAGAAAGCGATTTAAGTGTCTATGAATTATTGAATTGTATTTTATTGTATTTTTGCGGTTTGATATAAGGTATGTTTTGTTAGATTACATATATTTTGTTATATTACATATAACATAATAATAATAATAATAATAATAATAATAATAATAATAATAATAATAATAATAATAATAATAATAATAATAATAATGTTATATCACATATATTATGTTAAATTTCCCTCGAAATCAGCCTCGCCAATGTCATTTTGAGTCTATCAATATCCCCATGATATTATTTCATTTGAGTCTGTTATCTTCCCTTGGGTCTATATGTCCCATATTACTATTCTTGGGAAATTATATGTATTTTCATCATATAAAAAGTACCTGGTTAGTTTTATGTACAACGGTTTTAATTCAATCATATATAAGTTATGTCAAAGCAGATTAAACGAGCAGAAAATGTGTAGACAGAGGTCAACGTTTGAAATTAAATGTATACAGGTGTTATAACATAATAATCTGTGTTGTTGTCCTTCGTTTTATTTAGTATGCAGTGTAATCTTATTTACAGCACAGCAACAAAGATAGTACTTAAGGAAGGCCTACTATATCCGACAGGTAAGGTAATGCTGTAGGTCAGTTTACTTGTGCATTTCGCCAAAGATATAGCGATTCATTAGAATACTTTCCGCACTGAACTGGGGAGAGAGAGAGAGAGAGAGAGAGAGAGAGAGAGAGAGAGAGAGAGAGAGAGAGAGAGAGAGAGAGAGAGAGAGAGAGAGAGAGAGAGAGAGAGAGAGAGAGAGAGACAGAGAATTACTGGCTTTAATATTCTGTTTTGTTTAATGCGTAACTTTTTAGATTCAAAATTATATAGACGGATTGGAATGTATCAACATTATGCATAATGTCTATTTTAGGACTTTATTGTTTGCAACAACATATGCTATCCTGTTAAGGGCAACCATTCAAAATATAAGTAGTTGTTATATGCTTCTAATAGGTGTACAATGAATAATGGGATAGATATAACAACAGGTCTTAGCCAGGTATGACAGACAAGTGACACTCGTAGCAGTGAACTAATTCAGGAGGTTTCATTTTAGAGGAGTTATGTACAATTTGTAAGTATGAGCCTTATATATATGTGTGTGTGTTTTTGTAATTATGTACGTATATTTTTATATTTGCTACCGAATCCTATTGTTACAGTCGTCGTTTCACAGCAGGAAGCTTAGCTCATTAATCTGTATTATACACGATTTCGTTATCAATTATAGAACAAAGAGGCCGGCCTTCAAAGAGCATTGCAAGCTCACCTCTTTCGGTCTGGGTTGCCTGTAGTATCTTGGGGCTAATGCTTCGCAGTAGTAGAGGGAAATGAGGGTTTCGGCCCACTTTATCTTTTTGCCCTCCAAACAAGTATAAATTATAGTCCTAAATTATCCCCCACCCCTTTTTCCAAAATAGTGAAATGAGGGTTTTGACCCACCGCCACCCCCCCACCCCCGCCCCCTCCCCCACCCCCGCCAAACCCTCATTTCACTATTTTGGAAAAAGGGTAGTAGGGGATAATTTAGGACTATAATTTATACTTGTTTGGAGAGTAAAAGATAAAGTGTGATGAAACCCTCATTTCCCTCTACTACTACTATGTAGACAGGTATTTTGTAACCAGACAAAACAACAGGTGTTGGAATGCGATAAGCTCTGTCAACAGAAGTGACGAATTTGTTAGAACAGCGTATGTGTGGAATATGATTATTCTAAAGACGGCAAATAGGTTTTACCACAAATTTTTTATCAGATAACAGGATGAAAATTAAACTGTGCATTAGAACGTTTCAGTTAACAAGGTGGAAATTAAACTAGCATTAGAATGAAAATGATATTATTTTAGTTATATTATATCTTAAGTTTAGATAAAATTTTATGTTTGTCATACTTCTTTTGATAATCTTTCTCATATTTGCTGATCCTCATGGGTATAATATCTGTTAACATGTTGTCAATAATACGAAATTCACGTATTAAATCGTCCATACTATATTTTACTCCTCGTAGGTAAGATCTTATTTGATCAAGTAGTTTTTTGTAAGTTATAATTGATGTTAAGCAGCCGTGCTTTTTTATCAAAATTTTAGGTTCAACTTTTTTACAAGCTGCTGTAAGAGAAACACCAACACCGGATATGATTAACAAAAACGGGTTTAATGATATACCACTGAAATTATGCCAGAACTAGTCATTAACAAGGGTAGATATGATATTACTCGAAGTATTTTGTTATAATATTTGTAACATTTTTTAACGCACCAAAGTTTTTTATGATAATATTTGTAGTATTGTATTAGTGCGTCAACATCCTGTTCTGGAATATCTTTTGAAATATGATTGAAATCAACTATACTTTTTTTCATTATAATATTTGTTCACATAATCTCAGGCTTGATTAAGTAACTAGTTGAGGTGTTTCAGCCACAAATTCCAGACAATACCAATTTGACGCAGCAGTTAATTTTTTGTCATCTGCTATTAGCATAAAAGTTTCTTCAACATCTTTGTTCAACACAATAGACACGGTTCCAGAGAAATTATCAGTCGAGTGACGCCATGGAAATAATGTAAATATATTAAACTTTGCACTGCTCAACACGGACAATCTATACACACCAGTGACCTCTGCAGTATGTTTGAGAGTGTTATTTTGCGGCGACCAAGTAGACATTCCAGAAGCAACAGTATAGACAATATTTTTAATCTGCTTGTGAGGAATTTTAATCATACTTGTTTTCTCAACAATACTAGGAATTCCACTAATAATATCGTTGAGTTTTGTGTTAATATTATCGAGTGTAATATCAACAGATGGCGGACTTCCAAAAAATTCGTTATTGGTTTTGTTTATGTTTCTGCGAAAATTTAAAAACGTGGTGATGTGATTAGTAAAATCAGTTTTGAACTTGGTGATTTCATTGTTGATATCATCAACATATTTCTTTGTTACAGCATCAAAATCAAACTCTGGTGTTCTAAGATTATTGATGCCATTATTGTTCATGTTGAGAAATGCACGCATTATACCGCCATGCATCGACACGTACTTTGATTCCTGATCATCAACATATTTCTTAGTAGCAGCGTCATTATCCTCAGTTGGGTTTCCAAGGTATGTGATCTTGTTCTGGTTCATAGCAATGTTTCCCGTAAATAAATCACCTGCTTTTCTAACATAATCGTTAACTGACCTACCCGAATCTTCTATCTTACCTTGATTGTTAAAAGTAGCAATATTATTAGCAACTGCAGTAGGATTTCGTACTAGTACATCTGATAGTTGTACATTACTCGTCTTTAATCGTCCTTGTTTGTCCTGGAAAACTACAACTTCATTTGGATCTACACTTGCAACGTTTAACAAATTGTTGATTTCATTTTTGAGCTTATCAAGAGTCGCATACTTGGATAAGTCACCCTGGTAACCTTCTGTTAATAAATCTACTGCTAATGTTCCAAATTTTGTATAGTAGCTCATTATACATACCGTTCTACACAAAATTGTTGGATTAATATAACATAAAATTATACGATGGCGAAGATAATAAACTTTGACACCGAGCGATTGGTGAAGCATAAACATAACAATGAACTTCCAGACTGTCATTATCTTATTGTTGGGCGAACTGGATCTGGTAAAACAAATTTGTTATTTAATCTTTTACTCAATAATAACTTTAACTATGATAAGGTGTATATTTACACCATCAACCCCCAACAAGACAAATACGAGTTACTAAGTGAGTATAATGATAAACTTCGTGATGACCTTGGCATTGGTGATGATATATTTTTGATAAAACAACCAGAAGAACTCGTTCCAGTGAATGAACTCGATTCGTCAGAGCAGAAGATAATCGTCTTTGATGATATTCCGCTAAACAATGAGGAAATGAACAAGATTAGATCATATTTTTCACTATCACGTAATAAAAGATGCAATTCTGTTTATCTTGCCCAAGGTTTTTATAATGTTGATAGGTTTATTAGTCGAAATACGGGTTGTTTCATATTATTTCCCGGACTAGATAATGTGGATGTGAGAAATATTGCAAACGAACAATGTGGTGATGTTACAAAAGATAAATTTATCGAATTATATCATCGAGCAACTAAAGATCGATATAGTTTCTTTTTATTTGACAAGCTAGCGCGTGATCCAACCAAGATGTTTCGTTGTTGCCTTGAGACGTTTCTATGATATAATTTTGTAAAGCGTATAAAAATAATGGACAAACATCAACAGAAAATCGAATTACTAAAAAATTTTCTCGAAACTCGAGCGGCTTTTAAGAAAAAGGTGGAAGAAGCTCGACGTGGACAAGTTCAAGCAGAAGAAGAAAGAACCAAATTTTTCAAACCTGTTACTGAGGCGATGCTTGGCAAGCAGCCAGAAATACCAACATTGTCTCCGGAAGAACTAGCAAAAATAAAAGAAAAAGGATTGTTAGGTTTACTAGGAGAAAGATCGAAAGAAGAAAATAAAAAAATTGCAGAAGAACTTGTAAGAGACATTGTTGATCCTATTGCACGACAGGTTGAATTTGATAGATTAATAAACAACCCTCTTGCACTTCAGCAAGCTATAACAACAAAGGCTGTTAATCCCGACGAGTTAAGAAGTATGATGGAAAAATTGTCAGAACAAACTGAGGAATTAACTGAGAAACAAAAAATATTACAAGAAAGTGTGATAAAATAATGCCTCCTTTGAGATACTATAAAAATTTACAGAAGACAAGCTAGGTTTAAAATAGAATATGATGAGCATGAAGAGTTTATGAAAAATAATAATATCACTAATATTAATAGTATTCGAGATTGGTCAGACGAAAACTATAACGATTTGATAGAAAAATTAGAAAGAATTCTAGAAGATGGCTCACGTGCTGATGACGATATTAAAGATGAAAAAGATAAAATAAATATTCCAACATTACTCAATTATATTAGGGAAGGAATTATTGCTGAGGTTTTTCTTAAAACATCAATACAATATCGAAATAAACCAGGAGGTTATAGTAAAGGTTGGGATTTTAAAAGACTACTCCAACAATATGAAAAAAGCGAGATAAAAGATTACCGGAAGAAAGAACTGGAGGTGGAGTTAAAGTTTTTACATCAAACGCAGACATAGTCGATCGGCTAATACTGTTGATATCCTCTAAAGAAGCTGGTAATGAAAGTGTAGAGATTGATAACGAAATTATTGATATACTTGATCATCTAGGATCGAGTGGATTACTAACATCATCCGAGTACGAAATTTTACACCGCGATCTTATCTAAAATATTAGTATAATGCAAACAACATTATTGCTTGATTCATCACAAATAACAGGAAACAGCGCGAATTTTACAGTAAATTACAACCCACCAATAGAACTAGATCCTGCAAAACAGTATGAGATTGGATTAATTTCTTGTACTTGTTGGAACGCCATGCCGAATATTAAAACTGGGATTAATGATGAAATTTTAATCGTTAATGTTAAACAATCTTCAACATCACAAAAAGAGTTTATTGATATACAATACAAACTACAGATTCCACAAGGAGCTTATAACATTACTGATCTAAACAGAACAATAAAAGAGCTTCTAACAAAAGCTGGTGGGAATGCTGATAATTTCGAATTAGCGGCGAATTATAACACCTTACGAGCTAGGATAACAGTGAAAAGAAATATGAAAGTCCTCTTTGAAGAAAGAAGTTTTGGAAAGATGTTAGGTTTTACTAGAGTTTTATACTATACCACCGGTGAAGATAAATCTTTGACATTTGATGGAGAACTACCAGTAGATATCACAGAAGTAAATACAATACTCATCAATTGCTCTATCGCATCTGGATCTTATACGTCAAAAGGCAACCGCGGGCAAACGATCTACAGTTTCTCACCAGAAGTCCCACCAGGTTCTCTCATGCAAATCAATCCGCGACAGATTATCTACTATCCAATAACACCTGAGAATCAAATTACAAGCATTACAATGCAACTCACAGACCAATCTGGACGACAAATAGACGTGAACAACGAGATAGTCACGTATTACTTACACCTACGCACTGCCTAGGAATGTGATTTTGTGTACATAATTTTATAAAATGAGACGAAGAAAAGTTTATCGAAGAAAAATCGTAGGTGGATTTTTTTGAAATATATTTACAACAATTGCAGAGAATATTCCAGGAATCGCGCGTAAAGTAGCGCCCATTGCACTTGACGCTGGTAAAGCTTTCGCTACAGGGGCGGCATCTTCAGCAGGCACTGCAGTAGGGCAAAAGATTGCTGATAAGATTAAAGGACCTTCAACACCTCCTACGTGTTCGGAAATAAAACGAGTAATATCAGATATTGCGCCAACAGAAGAAACAAAACGAGCTATGATAGCTACAACAAAAAAATTATTGTCGCCGAGTGGTGAAGAAATAGTACGTAAACTTGTAAAGAAAACAAAACCGATGACCCCTGCTGCCTTTTAATTTTGTGTAACGATTATAAAATTAATGTCAGCTAAAAACTATCTCGACTTTGTAGAAGAAATTGATACTGACGATGCTGTAACAGAATTAGAGTATGTCGAGTATCTCGATGAGAACTCGAACGAACCGAATAAAACTGGGGTTAGAACTTTTAACACAAGAGACGAGGACGTGTTTCTACTACCCCATAAGGCAATGTTAGAAGTGCGTGGTCAAATATTAACTGTGAATGGTACTGATATTGATGCTGATGCAGAAATCGCTCTCGTCAATAATGGTTGGAGCTTGTTTAAGAGTGCACGATACCAACTGGCCAATCAAACCGTAGAAGATATTTCGATGCACTTACCCATAGCGAGTACAATACTAAACATCGTTTCGTTTAGCGATGACTATTCCAGATCAATAGCCGCAAACATGATGTGGTTCAAAGATACTGGACTAGGTACAGCTGTTTCGAGCGAGTTTAAAACTGGAGAGCTAGCTGGTGCTGATGTTGCAAACAGACTTATTCTAAACCCAGCTGGAGCTAATGCAGCTGCACAACATACTGTTCCACCATTAACCGCAGATGCAGCTGGTGGTGCTATAGTAGCGAATGCAATAAGAAACGCAAATAAAAATCTACGACGATTAAATTTTAACGAAGGATTTGCTAAACGAAAAGCGTTTGCCGCAGAATCTCGCGAAATAACGATGATGCTTCCGTTAAGTACAATCTTTGGATTTTGCCGTGATTATAACAAAGTGTTTCGAGGAATAAAACATACGCTTATATTAGATCGAGCTGATCAAAACGATTGTATAATACACGCTGATGGAGTGGCTGAGGGACAGTTTTCTATTACAAGATTAGCACTGTGGATGCCTCGGGTTGTCCCTTCATTAGCTAAAATGATGGAGCTCGAATCTTTACTAGCCACCTTTACAAAAAAGATACACTTCCAACAGAACAGGATTTATCAAACAGCCATTCCCAACGCGACTGATTATACATGGCGTGTAACGACCACGCCCAGCGAACAACTACCGCGACACTTGTTCGTCGTATTTCAACGACAAGCAAGTCGTAACAATCAGGAAATGAACAACTCCGTATTCGATAACCCAGACGTTAGACGAATATTTGTGAGAGTAAATTCCAAACAGTATCCTGAACGTGCAATCGAATGTAATTTTGCCGTAGACGCCACCAGAAACATCTCTCGGCCGTACATGTATCTTATGGAAGCAATGCAAAAATATCAGAACGCGGACAGTGGATCTCAAATATCAATAGAAGAGTTTCGATCGCTCTATCCCATCTTTTACTTTGACGTATCAAAACATTTGGAGCGTGTTGTGGGATCGACTGCAGATATTGAGGTCACGTGGACACTGGGCGATGTGCCAGGTGAACAGTATAACGTATACGCGCTATTGGTTAGTGATCGATTTCTGACCATCGATTCAATCAAAGGAAGAATGACAGTACAAGTTTAATCTAACAACTTGGATATAACATTATGAAAACCAAATACACAACTCGAGAAATATACCTAACATCTGGTCAAGTTGAAAAATTATCAGCAGCTGTTGCTAAACGCAGCTCTGTTTCTTTGATGATCTCTCCGGAAACTTCAAATACAATTGCAGTAAAAGTCATGCTAACGCAACAACAAATCAATAAACTCGATCGCAACAAACCTTTTGTGCTGAAATTATCTGTTTCTCAGGTAACTGCAATGTCAAAAGAAGGTGGATTTTTTGGACCAGCGTTATCAATAATAGCTAGCAAAGTTTTACCAGTACTTGGTACACTTGGACTTGCGGCTGCGTCAGGAGCAGTCTCTGGCGCAACGAAGAAAGCAGTCGAAGGTCGTGGTATCAAACAAATCTATCGTTAATTTTATGTAACAGTATAAAATAAAATGCCAACGAAAAAGTCGCCGAAAACGCCAACGAAAAAGTCGCCGAAAACACCAACGAAAAAGTCGCCGAAAAAGTCGCCGAAAACGCCAACGAAAAAAAAGACAACAACAAAACGCAAACAAACAAAACAAGGAGGAATTATTCCTTTCGCTCCACTTTTGGCGGGACTAGCGGGAAGTCTGCTGCCAAACTTACTAGGAATCGGACGCGGATTAACTCTACCAGGGACCAGACGTTATTGAGCAATTTTGACATCATTGAAAAATTGAAGGACGTTGTTGGATTTCGAGGAGTATTTTCCAAGGATGAACTCGATGACGTACCAACAGGCGGTTCTTGTGTTGTAAATATTGAAAACTTCAATGATGGCTCTGGCACCCACTGGGTTGCTGTCCACGATAACAATTATTTTGATTCGTTCGGACTTCCTCCAAGCGATCTCATAAAAAAATATATTTTTAAAAAATTTGATAAAATAAATTATTCGTCTAATCAACTACAGCCGATTGGAACATCAGCTTGTGGTTATTATTGTATCATGTTTGTCAGACAAATGCACCAGAGTAAAAGCTCTGGGAGTAAAAACTTTTTAAAGTTTATTTTACAATTTGATGAGCTTCCTTCTCATGCGAATGATAATATTGCAATCAATTTTATCTAAACTCCTTGATATAATAATGTCAACATACTGTCTCAAATGCAAAACTAAAACAGAGAACAAGGATGAGATGATGGAAAAAACGAAAAATAATAGAACGATGTTAAAAAGTATTTGTGCAATCTGTGGTAGAAAGAAAAGTATGTTTTTGAAAAAACAAGTAGGATCTAGCGTTGATAGAGTTATCTTGATCGACGATTAATCTTATGAAACAAAATAAAATAAAATGAAATGCAATTGTGATTGTGACAAAGATCTTTGCATAGAACAAGATAAAATCATTACGTACTGTCAACGTTGTAGCAACAGAGAAATAATAGGGTTAGGTATAGATATACATAAACTAATTGGTAAATTACCAAAACCAAAAGGCGGTTGGACCTTGCCAGGTCATCGGTATACAGGTCCTTACAATCCGCTAGACCAACAACTAGATGAAAACGACAATCCATTGCCGGACAAGAGCCTTATAATCAAGTGGATGCAATAGCGAATGCGTCACGATATCTGTTATCGTGATCATGAAACTCGAAAGCAGATTGTGATAAAGTAATGTTAGACGAATTACATGATATGGAGCCAACAAATCTACGAGAACGTTTTGATAGAAGATTTGTTCAAGGAATGATAGGAGCAAAATATAAACTTGGACTCGGAAAAGAATTATACGATGATCTTGCAGTCGAACTACACAGACCTAAAAAAAAAAGTTTCCGAGACGCAAGGTTGTTGCAAACGCTGTAGATGATATCTGGGCAATAGATTTGGTAGATGTATCTAATATGGCTCAGTTTAACGATAATAAGAAATATTTGTTTAATGTCACAGATGTTTTCAGCAAATACGCTTTTAGTGTGCCAGTTTCAGATAAAACAGGAACGTCAATCACTGATGCGCTAAAACAAATAATAACGAGTACCGAAAGAAAACCAAACAAAATCTGGACTGATCATGGAGCCGAGTTTTTTAACAAAAAGTTTGAACAGTTTCTAGAACAAAATAATATTAAAAAATACGTTACAGGAAACGAAGGCAAAAGCGTTGTTGTCGAGAGATTTAATCGCACGCTAAACGAAAAAATACACAAACATATGACAGCTAAAAACACCAACAGGTACATCGATGACCTTTCTCAAATCGTAGGCGAATATAATAACACGAAACATCGAACCATCAAAATGTCACCCAATGACGCTATCAAAAATCCAATATTAGCAAACGAAAACATGTACCGCAGACATAAATTTAAGGTCGGTGATAAAGTTAGAATCTCTTTGACTAAAAAGATATCTGAAAAAGGATTTACTCCAAACTGGAGCGAAGAAGTATTTGTTGTTGATAAAGTACTCTTAACAGTACCTGTAACGTACGCGTTAAAAGATCTGGCAGGGGAACCTATCGTAGGTAGTTTTTACGAACAAGAACTACAAAAAACTGAACAAGATGTTTTCGTTATCGAAAAAGTGATTAGGAAAAAAGGAGATAAAAGTTTAGTCAAATGGCGTGGGTATAGTGATAAATTTAACAGCTGGATTCCAACCCGGTCGATTTTATCGACTGTGAAATAATGCTATTATAAATTTCCTCATACTTTCGTTTGATAGATTTGCATTTTACTGGTTTACATAATTATATTAGATATTGTCTGCGATCGTCAGAGATCGTCATTAGATTAAAAATCTTGACAAATATGAAATCAAATTTGATATTTTTCTGTCGGTCTGGAATTTTGATGTTTAAAAAAGGTCTGATTAACTGCAAAAATACCTGCTGTTCGGTAACGGTAAAATTAAATTTTATAATTTTTTTAGCAATGTGATACTTGACATTATATTTTCCAGTGGTTGGTCTGCTATAATTAGATCTGTCAGTAACAGTGACTATTTCACCATCATCAGATTCGTTGTTATATAAAATATCATCTTCGTTATAACCAACAGATTTGTGTATCATATCATTAGAGATTGTGGAGACCTTATCGCTAGCAAGTCGTTTCATCATATCCATATTATATACTTTTTATCTAATTTGTTGTTATAAGATGACTGACAAGGGAAAATATCACCAAAAAGTTAATATAATAAACTACCACGAACTGACCGAAGCGGTAAGAAAATGCCTGTCAGGTTATAGTTCATATTCCGTTGAGATTTTTGTAATGCAAGGTGATTCTCATAAAATATTACTAACAGAAGCAGAAAAAAAATAAAATTAATGAAAGTGCAGTAACGACGCTAAAATTTGATTGCGATGATATTATAGCATTTGCTCATCATTGTTTGACTAAAACCGAACTGTTAAGTATAATTAATCATCATATCTAAAAATAATACTAGCATCATATTTGTTTGAAAAAGCTGATTTTGTTGCTCCATCAGCTACAAATTTTACTGCTCTGGGATTTATATTATAATATTTCGCCGCAGCTGTAATTGATTTGAATTTGATCTCCTCATCCGTTTCAAGGTTTAACGAAATAACAGGTTTTATTGGGCATCTAAAATTAATACCATTACTATTTTGTCCTTTTCTCACATTTTCCTGTTGGGTCACTAGCTCCAGATTTTCCAATCGATTGTCTGTCTTTACATTATTATTAAGAACTTTTTTAGTTTTTCTGTTTCTAATAATACAGCGATCGTTAGCCTCGTATAAATCAAAGACCGGATGCGGCTGAAACTCGTCTTGTAAGGATAAATTTTCAATATTATCATCAGTGACTTTACCGTTATAATGATATACTCGTTTCCCCTCTGGAATGTCATCGCAAAATAACGTGTAAATAAAATCTTTTCTAAACATCGTAATTCTTTCAGTATTATCTCCCTTTACACTAATCGTATAACCCGCTGGCGTTGCTTTACCAACAGATATTCCAGTAATGATATTAATAACCGAACCAAAAACATTTCCAGCGTACAGGTTGTACTTCGGATCAACATGATATACCTCTTGCTCACGTGCGCTTGTCAGATTTACTGTCATTATATTATAGGTGATATTTTTTATCTCTAATTGTTGTTTAGCGCATGCGCAGTGTGAGGTAAATTATCAATTAGAGATTATATTATAATATGATAATGTTGAAATTGCGTGATATAGCCAAGAAGAGACTTATTGGAGAACCTGTTAAAATAGCGACTGCTTTTGCAGGTTTTGATAATAGTTATCAGTTTGATAATCAAATTGTTTTAGAAAATTTTTCTGAAACAAATCTCTTTCATCTACTACAGACGACTGTAAAACGTGAGCTTGAAAAACACAAGGGTCTAAGATTGTTAGTGCAATATCACGTTATATTTTCAAAGTTAGTTATAACGGAAGAATCAACTAACAAGGAAATTGCAGAACCTTATATGAACGCAAATTCAAGACGTGTTTTGCTTGGGACTGATCTGTTATCACTATCTAATGAAATACACCAAGAAATTTGGAAAAAAATAGAAGAATTTACCGAATTAGGTTCGGGTTGGAAGTTTGAAATGATCAAGGAAATTTTGTTTCACACGATGAAATATTACGCATTACGCGGTAGTTCGTATATCGACCTGCCACCAAAAATAAAAAGTAAAAGATGTTGTATAAATTTCAAAAACGTAGATAACAAATGTTTCCAATGGGCTGTTCTTTCCGCACTATTTCCAGCAGAAAAACACGCTAATCGCGTTGAAAAATATATCAGTCACGTATCAAGATTAAATTGTGCTGGTATTGACTTTCCAGTGGCAGAAAATCAAATACCAAAGTTTGAAAAGCAAAATAATGTTTCAATTAACGTTTTCGGATTAGATGAAAAAGAAAATGTCTATCCGAGGTATATTTCAGAAAAAGCTTCACAATCGACTATAAATTTACTGTACTACAAAAATCATTATGTTTGGATTAAAAACTTTAACGGACTAGTTGGTAAACAGTACAATAAAAATAGGAACAAAAAGTTCTTTTGTTATCGCTGCTTGCACGGTTGTAGAGACAATGAAACATTACAAAAGCATTTGCAGTACTGTAGTGACGTACAAAGAATAACAATGCCATCTAAAAAAGATAGCGTGTTACAGTTTGTCCATCATAATCACAAACTAAAAATTCCTTTCGTCATATACGTCGATTTCGAATGCTTACTTCAACCTGTACTTGGCGTAGAAAATGATCCTAACCAATCGAGTACAAGAAAAATTCAAAATCATGTTCCGTGCGGAGTAGCGTACAAGGTAGTTTGTTGCGCTGATTCGAGATTATCTAAACCAATCCAACTCTATCGTGGTAAAAATCCAGCTGTCTGGCTTCTCAAGCAATTGATCAGCGAAGTTGATAATATTACTTATCGTTTGAAAAAAGTAACGCCAATGTTAAAATTAACACCTCAACAAGAATCCGCTCACGAGCAAGCGAAAATTTGTTATATTTGTGAAAAAGCTTTTGATACTGACAACAAAAATACGTGACCATTGCCATTTGACCGGACAGTATCGTGGAGCGGCTCATGATCAGTGTAATTTAAAATTTCATGCTCCAGATTTTATTCCAGTTATTCTTCACAATTTTCGAGGATATGATAGTCACATCATCGTAGAAGCTTTTGGTGATCCTGATATAAAATCTCGTCTAAAACTCGATAACATCATCAAATGCATCCCAAATAATTTTGAAAAGTATATGACAGTTACGCTAGGTAAATTACGTTTTATTGACAGCCTGCAGGTTATGGCAGCCTCGTTAGATGAGCTAGTGAAAGGTTGTAGTAAATTTAATAACCTAAGAGACTGTTTTGGAGATAAATTTAATCTACTAGCTAAAAAAGGAGTTTTTCCATACGAATACCTCGACGACTGGAGTAAATTTGATGAAACATCTTTACCTGGCAAAGACAAATTTTACTCACAACTTAAAAATGAAAATATAACTGATGATGAGTACAAGTATGCACAAGATATTTGGAAAGAGTTTGATTGTGAGACTTTTGGTGATTATCACGATTTGTATTTGAAAACTGACGTGTTATTATTAGCAGATGTTTTTGAAAGTTTTCGAGAAGTGAGTTATAATAATTACGGACTAGATCCTTGCTGGTATTATTCTGCCCCCGGACTGTCATGGGATGCTCTGTTAAAGTTTAGTAAGGTAAGGTTGGAATTACTGACTGATGTTGATATGTTCAATTTTATTGAAAAAGGTATCCGAGGTGGTATTAGTGTGATAACGAAGAAATATGCTGAAGCAAACAACAAATATTTGAAAGAGTATAATCCTGACCTTCCTTCGAAGTATAAAGTTTATCTAGATTGCAATAACTTGTACGGGTATTCGATGGCAGAACCAATGCCTCTTGGTGGCTCTCATTGGATCACGGCTGATCAATTTCTATCAGAGACAGAAAAAAAGATACCCGACGATGTTTCGTATTTCGTTGAAGTTGATCTCGATTATCCAACTTCGCTAAACAAATTGCATAACGATTACCCTTTCTGCGCGGAATCGATGGTTATAGAATATAGTTTGTTATCAGAAGAACAACAAGCGTCAGCATTACCAAGACAACATTCTATGGTAAAGAAACTAGTACCAAATGTGCTTCATAAACGTAATTATGTTTTGCATTACAAAGTTTTAAAACAAGCAGTCGATGCTGGTCTTGTGTTGAGAAAAGTTCATCGCGTACTAAAATTTAATCAGTCGCCGTGGATGAGAGGTTATATTAACTCGAACACTACAAGAAGAGCTGCGGCAAAAACTGATTTTGAGAAAAACTTTTTCAAACTGATGAACAATTCTGTTTTTGGTAAGACGATGGAGAATATTAGGAAACGCGTAAATATCGAACTAGTCAATTATGTCAATCGCAGAAACAAACTTGTGTCAGACGATGATTTTGTGAGCATGAAAATATTTAATGAGAATCTTGTTGCGATACAAAGAAGAAAAACAAATCTAAAACTAAACAAGCCGATCTACGTTGGAGCTTCAGTGTTAGATTTATCAAAGTGGCTGATGTACGATTTTCATTATAATTTTGTTAAAAATCAATGGCCGGCTAGTAGATTATTATTTACTGATACTGATTCGCTCGTATATGAAATCGAATGCGAGGACATCTATCAGGACATTACAATAATCGACATCTGTTTGATCTTTCTGATTACCCACGTGACAGTAAATTTCATGACGACACAAATAAAAAGGTTATTGGTAAGTTCAAAGATGAAATGAACTCGAGCACTATCAAATACTTTATCGGATTACGTAGTAAAATGTATGCCGTATTGTTAGACAATAATAAAATAACAAAAAAAGCAAAAGGTCTGCCTCGTGATTTTGTTAAAAAGTTTATAAAATTTGATGACTATAAGTACGCGCTTGATGGTGGTGTTAGTTTTATAAGAGCTATGTCAATTCGGACAAATCATCATAAGCTCGAAACAGATGTCCTTATCAAACGCGGTTTGAGCAATTTTGATGATAAACGTTATTGCGAAAATGGGGTAGATACATTTGCACTTGGGTATTGTCATGATGATAGAGATATATTTGACATTATCTTTGCAAACTAAAATTTTATCTAAACTTTAAAAATAATGTTTGAAAATTTGACAGTAACAAATAGCTACAGTAGCAAAATCAAATATCTAATGATGGACGACAAACCATTGACAGTTGAAATTATTAATGAAACATCAGGCATATGCTTTAGTAGTACCCGTGACAAGTTAAAACTTTCGCTCATCAGATCTGATGACAGCGAGTATTTTAATTATCTCGAACAATTGTATCAAAAGTTGCTAGCGGAATTTAACAACTTTCACTGTCCGATTAGTCAGCATAAATACACGAAACTTACAATTGATCTTGATCGGTCAAAGTTGTATTTTATCGACAAAAAATACCCTCTTAACAAATCACAAATAAAAGATTTGTTTGAGTCCCGTCGTTATGTGAGCGGTAAAATAAAGTTTAGCCTCTATCACCATGATAATGAAATATTTTTGATATCTACAGTTGAGACATTAACAGTTGGTAATGAGGTATAAAATAATATCATTTTCATTCTAATGCTAGTTTAATTTCCACCTTGTTAACTGAAACGTTCTAATGCACAGTTTAATTTTTATCCTGTTATCTGATAAAAAAATTTGTGGTAAAACCTATTTGCCGTCTTTAGAATAATCATATTCCACACATACGCTGTTCTAACAAATTCGTCACTTCTGTTGACAGAGCTTATCGCATTCCAACACCTGTTGTTTTGTCTGGTTACAAAATACCTGTCTACATAGTAGTAGTAGAGGGAAATGAGGGTTTCATCACACTTTATCTTTTTAGCCTCCAAACAAGTATAAATTATAGTCCTAAATTATCCCCTACTACCCTTTTTCCAAAATAGTGAAATGAGGGTTTGGCGGGGGTGGGGGAGGGGGCGGGGTGGGGGGTGGTGGCGGTGGGTCAAAACCCTCATTTCACTATTTTGGAAAAAGGGGTGGGGGATAATTTAGGACTATAATTTATACTTGTTTGGAGGGCAAAAAGATAAAGTGGGCCGAAACCCTCATTTCCCTCTACTACTTTCGCCACGGTTTTTTTTTGGTTTCTTCCTCCATTAATCATTTAGATAAAGAGGAAAGGTTATCAACGTACATTTTTCATATATATTTACACAATGCATAAAGCGCAAAATGACGATATGATAAATATTTCTCATATAAATATCAAATCTGAAGATATAAAACTATAATGTGTACACGAATGTTGTCTTGATGAATTATTTTACCAGTTAGAAAAGTAAGGATACAATTGTAGGAAGATTACAGCCAGTTTCCAAATGGAGTTTAAAGCTGGGCAATGTCAGATATTCACATTAGATTGGAGCCTGACAATGAAATATTGCATAGTGAACAGATGTCCTCTTTGTTCTTAGATTAAACTGGTAGCCAGTGATAGGTTTTCAAGGTATCGGATACTATTATAACATGGTACATTTTGACGAATGTGGAAAGGATAATGTATCATGATCTAACTCCCACCAAGGTACTGCGCGAATGTTATATCTTCTAAGAGATAATAGCTACATTAGTCATATTGTCATGTATATTTTATGTGGGGCTGAATAGTATTACGTCTGTTTTGTATAACTGTATGGCAGTCAAAACGGTTGCATGTCTTATCATGTCAAAATCATTCTTGAAGTCAGAGGATACATTACAGTGGCACTGTTGCAGATACATTGCACAGAAAATTCCAATATTAAAGATCTCTTCTGTAGTTATATGCCCAATAAAACCCCACATCAATTTAAATGCTATATTAGCAATATCTTTTTGACAGAATCAGAAGTTGTCTCAGTTAATGTTAGATTATTGTTACAAAAATCTGCCTATTATCTGCATGTTCACTCCACCACTAACCATTACCACGTCCGCCTTGTTTCATAATGACGACATTTATTTAGTGCACAAATATAAGTGCATACTGAAGCTATGTATCACATATGAACATTATGAGACCAGATAATAATAAAATAAAGAATGGTAAAATAACATATCTATATTATGTCTTATCCAGACAGATATTTGGATTTCTGCGTCTCATTTTTTCAGACGGATTCACAATATATAATTGAAAAAAATCACATTGTCCCACTTAAATGATTACAAACATTTTGTTTTTCTTGAGTTCAGGAATGTTGCACTATTAATAGTTTGATCAGGCAACATGTTTTTTTGCTTTGATATAAAAAGCAGTTGAGTTGTATTCCCTAAACTTTGTTGTAAAATACACCTTGCCCACATTGGAGATTAAAAAAACCATTCCGTATTGAATTTAATTTTGAACATCACATGAATTTGGTTTTAACTCAGTTCATTTTGATTTCTCACAAAAGCTTTACAAAGATTTGCAATTTAGCACAAATACTCTAAGGTCTTTAAACTTTACATTTGTTATTCTAGGCAACACGTCATTTGTTGAATGGAAAACAAAAATGTTTCATTCTCTCTTGTTACTGAATTAAGATCATATAGTCAAGTATGATTATTTACATCACCATAATTCCTCGTTACTAAAATTATACTCATCACATGATTTTTAATACTCATTTTTTTCAGTAAAATGTAATCATACAGTTATCAATTATTCAAATAATCAGTCAATAATCAGTCAACCGGTATTTGAGCTAGATATGGTATACTTCAGCTTTCATACTTTATTTCAGAAGGAAATTTTGTTACTATAGATACGTTTGCATTGGATATGTAACTGATACAAATAATTATTGAGTTTTTCTAATTGGTTAAAAAAAAACATTTTGAGAGAAATAAGAGTTTTAAAGAATTCTTTGTTTTCACTCTATTTCTATATAATATAGGGTTTGCTTCTTCTAAGATTATGAAATATGGAGAGCATTAATAATATGTATTATGTATAAACACTGACAAACAGCATTTGCTTATTTTAGGACTTTTTTAGACTAACTAGTCGAATTATAGGAGAATATTCTACAAGCTTCGTAGCAAATGTGTTTCTTTAAAAGAAATGTGGAGGCTAGTGAAGCTTTATTCTTAATAAAAATTGGTCAATTTTAAAATAACTGAACTCTCATATAAATAATGGGATGAATCAAGCATTTATATGCCGTTTGATTATAGGGACAGCTTTCAGATTGTGTGATGATAACATTTACAGCAAATAGGAAATGAGAAATATATAATTTCTCAATAAAGCGAAAATGAATTCTCTCTCTCTCTCTCTCTCTCTCTCTCTCTATATATATATATATATATATATATATATATATATATATATATATATATATATATATATATATATATATATATATATAAATGTTTTGTTTCCAAAATCCAGTGGTAGATCTTTGCACCAGAAAAGAAACTTTTCCAAGAGCTTCAGGAACTGAAGCTTGATTGAGAGTTTGATGATCTTATTATTCAACTTATGCATAATGTTTAGTGGTCATTTGGCATTAGCTCTCCGATAAGATAACAAATATACACTTGTATAATATTTTCATTTGTTCTATTGATTTTAGAAGTGCGAGCCGCAGCCGCTACAGCAGTTGCAGAATATCTTGCAAAACGATGTTTGCAACCCATTTAATGCCAAATTCAGTTATTAAATGTTTTCAATACAGCTTTTACCAAGAGAAGCAGTCTCACCGTGCAAAATATCATCCCTGTAGTTGTTCCTACGTGTTAATCTGACTGTATGTTTGGCAATAAAAGTATGCTTGCGAACATCTACAAAACTACTAACCGTAATCGAGGTTAACTTCATACAAAATCAGTCTGCATTTGAACGTAGAGCTTCTATAAGTTAAACTTAGCCATGTGTCCTAAAAGTGTGAAATACGCTTGACTATCCTGTACTTAATATATTTATTAAATTTGTCGGATAGTTTCCAGGTGATCTTTCCAGGAATAGTTGATATAATAATGTATGCATCAGATTCATCTATACCGGGTGTTACATTATATACTTAAAATTATCTTATAAATTAAGCACTATCATGAGGAGAGTGAATTTTCGTAACAAATGGCATCAGCTTGTATTATACTCGGTCCTTCTGGAATTGCTTGCTTTGAAATTGCATTGACTCTAGGCGTAAGTGGCATATGCTATAATCTTTCTAGCAGGTGAAACATGGTAGCATGTTTTGCATTTTCAAATCTACCAATACAGTCATCAATTTTTAGTATAGTAATTGAGTTCGTTTTGGTTATACTTTCCACTTGTTTTAGTAGATGCACATATTGGAAGAATCGCATGGCTGTTGAGCAATAAATACACATCATTGTCTCTAATATCTATTTGCACCTTAAGAAATTCTCTGCATAATTGCAGCAAGATAGCAAGAATTTAGTATGAATTCAAAAATAATTTATCTGATTGCTCAATTCCCTCCTTATATTAAAACTATATTATGACTATTTCACAACATTCTCCTGTCATGTCTGATACATATTTTAACAAATATTTATTCAATATATAATTTAATATCTTTCAATGCTAAAATGAGCGTGATATAGTATTCAATCACTACCTTAAAATACAATAACAAATACAAATTATCATGCTTGAAATCACTAACATTACAAACTTTAAGTATATTACGTTTCTTCTGCAAAATTTCATAGGAACGTACGTGATAGTAAGATGTTTATAATCGATTGTATATCTTATCATCCCAGGATAGCAAACAAAAGGTTACGTTTGCTTTCCGCAGATATAAATTAAAACATATACAATCAATATTCATTTTGATTTTATATGATGGTTCCATCTAATTAAGAAAACAATATTTTCTAGTTATGAGAATGAATATACTTGAAGAAAAAATGCATACACTAATAACAAAATAAATCCGAACTTCAAAGGGACTGAATAAGTATAATATATGAGTTGAGGAAATGGAGCTAAAAAAAGCAATAAGCAGTTATGTATACATATAGTATCTGGATCAAAGACAATTTAATTACAAAATTGTATTTTATGATTCATCAATACCCCATCCCCAAAAACGTCTTCCAGTATATAGTTTTTGTAACATTATTGTTTCACGCAACTTGTTTGAAACATTGCAGTAAAGTCGTTTTCCAAATTAAAAATGGATAATGGATGCATTCGACATTTGATATATATGTATCGATTTACTAACGTTCACTGAAATAAGAAAAAAATATCTGTTCTATCTTTCAGATATGTGTATAGGCCTGCCTCTTTACGTAAACATTAATTTCCTGTGCTATAACATTATATGTATGGACTTTAATCCAATAACGTTACCAAATTGAACAATATTGTCGAGCAGAAATTTAAGAACATGACAAATTCCGAACTGCTTTAAAATGTGCATATAATTTCCCTATGACTGTATCTTTCAAGATTAACACATGGAACCTGAACGTGCTAATTGGTGTCGCTTTGCACAGCTGATTATTAAGATCGGAGGTAAGGTGCTTCGACGTTTCTTCTTGTTAGAAAGTTTGACTTCAGTGTTTACAAAATATTATTGTCATTGGAAGAGCGAAGTGTACAATCCACGTTGGATTGCACAATCATACAAACTTTGGGACCACTTAAATTCTACGCCACGCCATTCGACGCAATCAGCTGTGGATGATCAAGATAAGTTGTTGACGTCTTGGAAAAATCGGGGTTTGAAATGTAGCACGTTGATGGAAGAGATTAATAGGCTTCAGGAGTGGTTAAATGATATTGAGAAAATGTCCCTTTGTAAAGCTTCAGAGGGTGTCAATGATACATTAGAAACATGGTCATCACAAATAAAAAAGAGGATTGAACAGCTAAATTCAATGAACACAGTTCTCAGACAATGGGACGCTGATTTTCTGGATACTTTATTCGGAGCCCAAGTTCGACTTCAGGGTGAGATAGAGAATCATGACTTACTTATTTCGAGTCGCATTCAGGAATTAAAACAACTGATAAGCAATCCATCCAGCCATGATCTTCAACAGGTTATCAACAAATGTAAACGTGACGTAGATACATTGAAGATGAATTGCACAGGAATCTTCCAGACGTTTGAAGACGCGTGTTGTACTCTTTTAGCAAAATGGGAAAAAGATGAAACCGGCTGTATAGAGGACACAATTGATTGTGAAACCTTGGTCAAATTTCTCAGAGGCGTCAGAAAAGAAATAAGCAAAACGGAGAATGCGGCGTCATTATCAGACTGCTTATATAACAGAAGATACAATTTACTTTCCATATTATCTACTATAAAAGAGGAAGGAATTATGTCATGTAATCTTGCATCAGGGATCTCAAAATTGGCGAAGAAATTATGTGAGCAAATTGAAAGCTCGCCCTCCTTCAGGGAAACTCTATTCAAAGAATCTATTGAAAAACTGCATTCTAGTCCTGAACGTTCAAAACTATCAAAACAACAACGTTCTAAGTTAAAAGATATTTCTTCATCTACTGGTCTAGAAGCTGTTGACAACAGTCTACTCGTAGCCATGCTCCAGAAGAGTGACTTTGTACATTCTAGGTTGTACAGCGAGGATGAGGACCTACCTGATTGGGAGACATCGATAAGTGCAGATATTCTGCGTCTAAGATCACACAGAGACAACATTATCGCTCACGCGACACAAGCCAAAATTTCCAATGACATGTTCGTTACATTGTGGGATCAAGCAGCCGCGTTGTGTTGCAGGATTGCAGCACGATGCGGAAGCGACTTCGAAACAACTATAAAGAAAGAAATCGACTATATGAAGTTTGTCCCCCTTGAGGCAGGAAGAGAGTTCAGATTATGGCAGGAGATTGTGGAATGGTGCAAACAAGATATCTTAGTACAGTTATCAACAACATCTCCAGAAAGTTCAATGTTGCTTGAAATGTTGAATAACATCGAGATGGTCCGAGCAGATGTCACTATAATTAAGCAAGGTAATATAGGGAGTATAAAGCAAACTGTTCGTACACTCTCTTAATAGTGCATTATAATATGTAATAACAAACCGATATCAAGACCATTAGCGGGACTGAAAATTAATGCGCTTTCAGTACTATTACTATCATCTCTATCATTCTCTTAAGTTCAGGAAACATAAGATACAATATTATAAAGTTGCTTGTTTGAAAAATATTAGTAATGGGTACAAAATGCTTATAAATTGTCCTATATTTGTTTGACAATATTACGTAAAATGCTTATTGGATATCAATCAAATTCCAGTCGATTTGCAAGAAAAACAAGGAAAGCGTCATACCTCTTAAAATAATGATAAAACATCGTTTCTCGCCTTTGATGCCAGTATTCTCAAACACTGGAATTGTCAATATGCGGAAGCACAGCATATATATAAAATACTGATATGATGAAGAAATGTTCATTTCTCATTTTTGCAGATCCTAGCATTTGGCAGTGTTGTAATTGTAAGACGGAATTTACCAGAGGACAAGACTTCGACCAGCATAAGTGTGTTCAAGGTACGAACAAACTAAACCTCTAGCATGAGTGAAACGAACTAAGACACCGTGTAGAGTTTCATTACTAACCATATATATAAATTATCCTCCAGCAAATTAATGTTTCGAAAAAATAAAGTAAAACTGCCATGTGTTATGAAGTGCATTTTGAGCAATCAGTATAATTTAGCACTTAGCGTCTTTAACAAAAACGAGGAAACGCCATGCAATACATCGACAACGGAAAGTTCAAAGCTATTTTGTACCTACCCTAATCGCTGTCGATTCTCAGTGACTCTTTGTAAAGACAATCAATATATAGCATGAATACAAACAGGAAAAACAAAATAAAGAGCTTACATTACATGTGCATGATGGAAGTAAAGGTAAAAACGATCAATGATGGGCCTAGTTGTCATCATCATAATTGATGAAAGACCAAAATAACGATTTTTTGACTTTTAAAAGAAATGCTCTCTCTCTCTCAACCTTAGCATACCATACCAGGGTATCCTTATGATCAAATGCATTTACATCCAGAACATAATAGTTTGTTCACAGTAAACTGAAGAAGTTCAAAGCCGATTTCATATATATTTCCGAAAACAAAATTGAATTTAAACTTAAATATGTTTTAGATTCTAAATTATAACTTAATATTAACATATTAAGTATTGTTAGAAAATACAGTATTGAGCTGGTCCGTGAGACATGGGAAAATATCCTACGTGCGGTTCAAACTGTACTTGGCATGTTCACCGACAAGAGAGATGCTGAAAATACCATACTTTGTAGCCTTGTCACCAGCCACATTTTAGGACATGTTATTAATAATTAAATCTTTGTAGTTAATCCATTTAAGCAATCCTTGATAATCTGCTTATTATTTAATTATGGCTGATGTTATTCATTTGCACAAAAAGTCTGTACAATGCCGTAAATTTGTCCGTAAGTAGATATCATTATTTTTTTTTATTAACATATGAGAGTAACG
Organism: Potamilus streckersoni; assembly: GCA_016746295.1. Classification (NCBI taxonomy): domain Eukaryota; kingdom Metazoa; phylum Mollusca; class Bivalvia; order Unionida; family Unionidae; genus Potamilus; species Potamilus streckersoni. Next base: position 120,912 of record JAEAOA010000033.1, on the reverse strand, counting down.
GAGACTAACCATATACTGTTTCAAGGTGAAATGAATTCAATGACATACCTTAACAATTTAGTTCTTAAACATAGTCATAAACACTTTGCGATTGATACGGATGAGCCTTAGTTGTCTAATACAAATGACAGTTTTTAATACAAGCTATACAAGTACACTAAGTGATCCCATTTCTAAGTAAAAATCTTCACTTTTGAAAATCGCCAATGGATTTCAAAAATAAATTTAAGTTATTAAAGTATGTGTTTTATGTGTTGATGTGTTTGTTTTATCTACTAGGCGGTATCTGTTTTTTTTTTTAAAATAATTTCTTCGATTGCTATTATTATCAGTATTAAAGTTTCTTTTTGGTGGTAATGTTTTAATCTCATTAATATCTGTGTTAGATATATCAGACTAGTGAAATTGTTGTCCATGTTGCTATTAAGAAGTTTTCCCTGAAATGTATAGTTCGATTTATGGAAATCAGTAGCACAATACTATTCTGCCATATGCATTACTAAATTATTGAACTGTTCAAGGTGTTTATATGTAAATATGTACACTCATTATACAAGTGATCTGACGTGCATTATGCTGTTTATATATTTTTGTTCGAATATAAGAAAGCTCCCTGTTAGCCTCTCTTTTCATTTGAATATCAAGCTTTTCTCCTAATTCAAAACAATTACTGACAAATACATGTCATTTGTGCTGGTTTTCTTTTTTTCTAATTTCATGGAGACAATTGAAAGGCGATACCGTGTTGCACGATACTATTGTCTTCAATCCGCACATTCAATAGCCGATAGTTAGTAAGCCATTAGCGTGAAAAGTTTCATTGGAAAATCAAATAACAGTGCATATATTTCTATTGTCACTGGAATTATATGGATGCCCATTAATAAAAGGTGCTTACAAAGCATAACTTTCAAAAGTTACTGTTATTATAACAAAGAATGGCTTAATTTCTGCATGTTTGATATGATGGCTCCGTTATGTGAGTTACTGGAACCATTGTGTTACTAAATGACAGTTTATTAAAAGAAAACATTTATTTGTTCAGAAAACTACCCATGTGGTGTGGCAAAGGGGAGATTTATGTTGCCATATCTTCTCAATAATACTTATGTGTAATGAATTACATAGTCTTTGCATTTATTTTACAGCCACTAATGAGGTGGGTGTCTGATCTTTTCATATTGCAATTGTTAAACCATGTATGTAACTCAATATGTAAAGGAATGAATTATGCAAATATTGGTCGTTTTCAAATATTGTTACATATTTTCTTTTCTTTAAGGGCGGTGTTTCAAACAAAAATAATGTACATTAGTGCAACATCCAGAATATTTAATAAGTATAATTATACAATGAATTATTCTGCATTTCTCATTTGGATTAATACAGCTCCTAGACTTTATGTATGCATTGACTGTAAGACTGAATTTACCGAAAAAAATAAGATCCAGTGCCACATCTGTATAAAAGGTAAGAACAATTTTTATATATAGTCATTATACACGAGGGCATCATGCCTCAGATATTTAGCATCGTGTCCCACACGGTCATTTTATTACACAATGTCTACCAGTCTTAATATTTATCCATTAATATAAGAAACAAAGCCTGGCAGCTGTTAGTACTATTTTGTTTTTAATCTTTGGCAACACATGAACTTGTTTTGAATCCGCATCCTCCCATTTATCATTGCAAAACCACTAGACAAACGGAAAGATGATAGAATATGTTTTGGTATTAGTAGTAGAAATAACAGTGCAAGTGGTCTGGGTAGTAGCAATTGTAGCAATTAAACTGATCCAGGCATTCAAGAACATTGAGGACTCATATTACTTAATGTTAGAATTTGCATCTATACTAGGTGATAAGCAAATTTATATGTCAGAGGAATTGGGAAAGGTGGACATCATCATTCTTGGTCTTATTCATGGATACAAATTGTTCAAACACAAATGCTTGGCATGTATTCGATTTATGCTCGCTTTATAACAAGTACAGAGGCTTTGATACAAATATTATATGCTCCTTTTCGAAATTCCTAGAAAACCAGCACTGAATGCTCTTAAATTATTAAACGCAGATATATTTTTAAATGTACAATAAACAAAATAAACAAGTTTTGATTGTCAGTAGTAACGCCCTTATTTTATAGGAATAAACGAACACAAGGAAAATGTCGCATGTCTTCATAAAATGTTACCATATTCAATTCTTTCATGGAAGGCAACTCATATATAATCAATGTAAGTAATATGACTACCAGCATAAAAACCATTATTATTATATTATGAAAAGTTCCGCGTTTTTTCCTTTATTTTTGCAGAATCTCAATGGTATCAGTGTGCCAAATGTAAGAAGAAAGCTGCGGTAGAAAACGATTTGTTTTTACATACGTGTACACAAGGTAAGGAGAGAAACATTTTCGAATTGTCACCATAAACAGACAAAATTATTTTTATTATAAATCATATGTGTACTTGATTAATATTGGGATGTACTTGCTTGGAATATTGGAACTACCATATTGTTAAAATGAGCATGATTGATTTAACACATTTATGTCAGGACGATGTAAATAAACATCGTATTTCAGATAATATAGCGGTCGGTGCTTAGAGGCGACTAGTGCATTTTACCAGATGTTCGGGTTCTAATGTCCGTAGAATACGAATCAGATTTTTTTACACAACAGGGCAATGATATTTATTCGTTTAATAAAACATCAAAGAACATTGTACGTTCTGCTTATTATGTACTTATAATCCCATTTACTTATTTTAATGCACCATAGCGTCTCTTCAAGGAATCAAAATTACATTACAGATGTGAATTAATTACTGACTCGACATATGGATGTGTTTACTATGCACGGATGCACATAACACGGACTCGGTAATATCATTTTAGGATTTATGTATTGTCAAAGTGGCATAATACTCGGTGTGTACATGCAAGGCTATTAGTAGCATACACTAGCTGACCCGGGTTTAAATCTTCATATAGTACGAATATATATATATATATATATATATATATATATATATATATATATATATATATATATATATATATATATATATATATATATATTGTTCTGTAACCATCATTAATTTGAGGCAGTGTGCTATTTAGTCAATCAATCGATAGCTGCAAAAGAGCCTCATCTTATTTTCCCTTCATTAATTTGCTTCGTAAAAAAAATGTAAGAAAATTTGCGATGAGGTGAAATGATCGGTGGAAGCCTTATCTAACAGATTAACCATTTACCCCATTAGATAAGAATATAAATGGAATATAATTCATTAAAATGTACGTTTTCATTGGTTAATCCGATCAAATATTTCTTCTCAATTGCTAGGTGCTGAATAATTAAATCAAGAATTTAATCTTTTTTTTCGATCCTTTTTATGCGTCTTTTTTTTTTTGAATCGCTGTGCTATTAAATGCCAAGCCTTTAATTCAAAACATTTAAATACAAAGGAAACATCTAAAATTCATTAAAAACCTGCCTGATTTATTTTACAACTTGTAACACATAGCTGGTTCGACATCAATAAAATCATTGTTGCAGAAAAGTTGTATGTCACAAAATATCTAAAGAGACAGACGAAAATGTTATATCACTTCATACCACTTTACTCTTCTCTTTTTGTGATAACGGTGATATGAAACATGGCAATCGTCAATAATATGAAGTTTTATAATGTATGAAATATAATTATAACATGCAAATTTATGAACTTCTCCTCCTTATGTATACAGCTCCTACATTTTATGTGTGTCGCAATTGTGAACAGGAATTCAATGCAAACAGTTTCCCGCTCCATCGGTGCACTCGAGGTAAGAAAATAGGCAGTGTCTAACAGTATTGTAGGATGATAATATACCCTTTCAAAATAAAGTTCACTTAAACTTCATTATGTGTTATTGCATTATCTTGGAACTACTATCCTGGTGATTCATTCGTGCTTTTTGTTCCTGGAATTATAATTTTTCTAGTAGGATACATGCTTTCCATCCGCCCTTCCTCTATTGGTCTAAGGCAACAATTGTTAAACTTATTTAAAAGCAACATCACCCGCAAATCTACCCCTTTTCAAAACCAAGACACTGACCCTAATACAAATTAGAAGAAATTATGAACACAATGTCTCTCTTAAATATTTATTTTCTCAACGTTTCCTAACAACATAAATAAAGTAGTATAAGTTGCGTGTAGTAAATTTTGACATTTTGTGTTAGCGCTGTAAATTATCTAGACAAGGCAACCAAGCAGCCACTTTCTCCAATGCTTCACATTATTCCTACATTTTAAAATATTTTTACCATCCAGGCATAGAACAAAACATTATTCTGCTACTGTTTAGCCATTAAACTATTGATTGATTCGGTAAAATGTTGTTACACAAAAGTGCACGCCCAGCAATGTTATGTCGTATATCAATTAAGCCGTACATAAATATGTTGATTATATTATAGTTTAGTAAATTCTACTAACATTAGCAGGTTTCATCAGATGGTGGTCGAGATAATTGTTTCAACATATTGGCCTGATTGCAGCCATTAGATAGTCTGCTGCCGCTTTTATCGCCACATCTTCCCAAACAAGTGTCGTTCTATTTTAGATAGCAGTCTCGTATACAAAGGATAACTACGGTGGCAGCGACGGTTTCTATTTCAGGTCTAAAACACTAAAGATTAATACACATTATACATTCAATTCATTTGTACACGGCCTAAACCACTGTTTCAAATTGTGATAGGTTTTTTTTGGGGGGGGGGGGCGAGGAACCTTGCAGTAACCTTGGATATGTACTTGTCAGTTAATGAGACAAAATGAAAGTCTTCAATTTATACGTAAAGTCAGTCAAGTATCCTCATTGTCCTTGTTCTGATCATCTATTCCAAAGTAGAAGCCAATTATGATGTTTGCTACTAGATTTAATTTGCTACCTTTTGTAGCCAAATGATTGTTTTCAATTCATATTTCTATTCTGCAGACGTTTTAATTATTAGTATATGCATTAGCCAATGATCGTAATTGTATAGCTCTTTATAAAAGCAGCTGTAAGTTCCAGTATTTGACTTTTGCGATGCATTGCAGAAGATATTAATATATGTTATAAAACGCGTAAAATAGTCGCACATGACAAACATTGAAAACATTTGCACCATTACTTCATTATATAAAAGACAAATAATATATGCTAGAATACGAATAATGTGCTATTATTAAAGTCTACGCTCATTTGCAGCCCTTTTGTGAGGTATGCATGGCGCATTCTTCCATTTATTATCACTTTGCAATAAAAAAGGTATTTTCAGCTCCTTCTGCGACAGTGTTTGACTTATCATAGCAATTCGATCGTCAGTGCTAGCTAAAATAATTTATCATCACCAGAAAGTATAAAATACCATGACACGTGAAAATATTTGAAGAATGTTCTGGTGTTCGGGATCGATATCGCCACGTATGATTCTCTCTTTTTTATCTCTCTCTCTCTCTCTCTCTCTCTCTCTCTCTCTCTCTCTATATATATATATATATATATATATATATATATATATATATGCATGATATACTAAATATAACTGATAACTGAAAATGCAAACATGATCAAAAAAGATATGTAGTTTTGCAGACTGGTACAACCACACACATAACAAACACACACACGCAGATATATATATCTGCGTGTGTGTGTTTGTTATGTGTGTGGTTATACCAGTCTGCAAAACTACATATCTTTTTTGATCATGTTTGCATTTTCAGTTATCAGTTATATTTAGTATATCATGCATATATATATATATATATATATATATATATATATATATATATATATATAGAGAGAGAGAGAGAGAGAGAGAGAGAGAGAGAGAGAGAGAGAGAGAGAGATAAAAAAGAGAGAATCATACGTGGCGATATCGATATATATATATATATATATATATATATATATATATATATGTGTGTGTGTGTGTGTGTGTGTATGCACTATATATTAGCTGCATTTGTTATCTTTATATCTTGCCCTGATGATTTAATTTTAGTCAATACTTTGATATGATTGTAATTCTTTAAACGAACTATACAATCGCAGATTTTTTTATTTGTCAGAATAAAAGCAAGGAGGAAGATATATTTCCATGCGGCAAATTTAAAGTCATACATCACTTCTCAGATTATGTTTTCGTGGTATTATTGATCCAAGGAACAGATGAATATTCTATAGCTTGCATAAACGTATGATCGACTCAATCGTTGCGCGAATGATTGGTTTATCATCGTTGTCATTTGAACTTGATTGTAATTCACGTCGTGCTGTCAAGTTTAGAAAATCAGTAACATTCCAATATTTCGAAGTCATAGAATTATGTTCAAGTTTCCATGATTCTGACAACAATGTCCAGGCTGTCTGAGAATGACATAAATACGAATGTTTTGTTATCTGCATATGAATTATCAGATAATTATAAACGTTGATGTTTTAAATTACAAAAAAGAAATATGACATAACATTAATATGGACTACAACCTATAACTTGTTCTTCAATGTATGGTTTTCTAACAGCTGATATAGGCATGAGTGTAGTTAGTTGGATATGTGGTGATAATGAATGATATTTCTATGTGTGATCTAATGTACTCCTATTTCAAATGTAAGCCACAAAATGAGTGTCACTGTTGGAGATGTATGTATTGTGTATAGCAATAAGTTGTGAAACTACTTTTTCATGGTATCTGATATTTCCGATTTGATTCAGGCTAAAACAAAATACAGAAATCAAACGGATAATATTTGCATAACGTCATGATGTTTGTTTTCATCTGGTACGACTTGAATATAGTGACAGCCCTTCCTACCTTGAAATCTTACCTAAAAGACATATATACACTGAAAAACACAGCACACATCTGATATCTTGGAAATCATTCTTTCTGCATGTATAAAATATGTCCAATACTGATTCGAACAAGATAAAAATAAGTGACTAAAACGAAATCAAGTATGCTCAGGCTATATATGTAAATAGTGATACATTTTAAGTAGAAAATATGTGTATAAAACACCTACATCTATGTTATGCCACTGTATAATCTTTTACCTCATTTCTAGTTTGATGAGAATTTAGAAGAGCATAACCTTTCATTCTAATATACAATAATTGTGAGTATGGCAAATACCTTTATCAGTATTCACTAATACGAACGAATACCATAATTCAGTTTAAAAAATTTTCGATGGAGACACTACAAATGTTAACTATAACTTGATTCATATCCTCATGACATATTTGCCCATATCCTATTCACGAATGTGCTTCTTGAAATTCAGATTTAAATTTATCTTTTTTTATCACAATTCGGGATTCAGTCAGTATCACTTATATTCCAAAGATATACTTAGCGCACAAAAACTTAAAATTAATATTTAAATTTTGAATACAGACTTTAACAATTTATGATAGTTTATATCATTGTTTGATAAGCAATTCTTCTTGAATGTTAAGCCATTCTTGATTATTGTATATTAGTTTCGGAAAATGTTACTTTAATGAAGATATATGGATATGTTTAATGTAATTACATCAGAACAAACGTTATTAAACGATTTATATTCAGTAACATACAAACATCACAGTCATTTTTCTCATTCTATGCAGTATGAATCCCACTTGATAGAACATATTTATTCAAGGTCATTTTTGTTAAGAATAAATGTAAATTGTAATAAACTGTTGAGATTTAATCTTGTTTTCTTTTGCAGTTAGCCGGACAAATTAAGGCCCAACTAAGAGGGCATACAACGGAGTTGACTGGCACAATTCAGGTCCTTCAATTGCAGCATAGCGTAGGGAATATGTCAAGTTACTTTTCAACTTCTATTGAAGATGAAAGACCACCGAACACACCCATTATGATTCAGGCAATGAAGTACTATATCATTAAAAAGAAGGCAGATACATGTTATCTTCTTGAAGTATAAAAGTCTGATCAACGATATGTTTCTGGTGTTTGACTGAATGCTTATTAGCCACATTAAATATGCTTGTAGTACGTATCCTATCTGTTATGAAATATGCGTAAAACGATTTAGATCCTTGGACCTTTTAATGGATTGATTTAAATACCGTTTTATATATATATATATTTTTATATATATATATATATATATATATATATATATATATATATATATATATATATACATATATATATATATATATATATATATATATATATATATATATATATATATATATATATATATATATATATATATATATATATATATATATATATATATATAGATGAAAAAATCTGACGACGAACAGAACGACAATAGTCACTAAATCGCCTAAGCGCTTTCGACTCTTAATGAGTCTTTTTCAAAGGCAAATACAAAACATAGTTACGACAAACAAATAAACACAAAAACGTTGCGTTTGTAAACCTCTACATTTTTAGCACATGTGAAGATAGATATATATATATATAGATAAGTGACTAAAACGAAATCAAGTATGCTCAGGATATATATATATATATATATATAGATATGTGTATAAATATATATATATTTTTATATTTATATATATATATATATATATATATATATATATATATATATATATATATATATATATATATATATATACATATATATGTAAATAGTGATACATTTTAAGTAGAAAATATGTGTATAAAACACGTACATCTATGTTATGCAACTGTATAATCAATATTTAGTGAGAAGCTAATTCACATGGCCTTATCAAATATGAAAACCTTGAAGCCTCAAATTGTTTATATGTAATGTTGATATTTTTCGAAATACACACTTTAATCTACGATTCTTATAAAGCTTGCCGTAATTTGTAATGTTAAGATTCTGAAATAAGAATCTATAAAATAAGCATTTACTGAACAATTATTTTGCTTCATTTCATCAGCCATCGGATCCCTACAACAGTTCGCTTCGAAGCTGCAGCCATCCGAACCATACAATGATCTAATAACAAAAGGAACCAATAAATATGTGTAAGATCACATAATTATTCATTGATGTGTTGTGTTTAATAATATGCCTACATATTTGTAATAAAAGAAAATATAAAAAACTACAGACAATTAACTGATCGCACTGGCAAAAAATGCTAAATATAAGCATAACGTGCATAAAGTGCAAGTAAATCTGTTCAAAATGAACAGAGCAGGCATTGTTAATGTGTATGTGTGTGTTAAAACTTTTATTATAAATTATTCAGACCAAACATAATTACAAATACTGCAAAATCCGGTAGAAGTGGAGAACTAAACAGCTATATTTCCAATTAAGTAGACAATACATAAGAAAAGGCAATACATTAGTGTCACTCAGATTAGAAAACTATATGGTGGATAAATGTTTGTTAATTTAAAATACATAAATCAATATTTCCCCATTCGGTTTGTTCTTCTTCCCTTTATGATGGAGATTGCCATGCTACTTTCTTATACACGCATTTAAAAATTAATCAGTCGTATGCTTTCGCGTATTAGAGTGCTGTCGTGTTATGTTTTTTTAAAATATACATTCTAATCCATTAATTGTCATAACGTTTTATAACAATTTCCTACACATTTTTCGAAAGTCTGATCAACGATATGTTTCTGGTGTTTGACTGAATGCTTATTAGCCACATTAAATATGCTTGTAGTACGTATCCTATGTGTTAAGAAATATGGGTAATACGATTTAGATCCTTGGACCTTTTAATGGATTTAAATACCGTTTTATATATTTAGTGATATATATATATATATATATATATATATATATATATATATATATATATATATATATATATATATGTATATATATATATATATATATATATATATATATATATATATATATATATATATATATATATATATATTAAGAGGCTTCATTGACATGCTATGAACCACGCATTTCATTAGTGCATCAAATCCAATCTTTGTAGTATGTTTTACTTCTCTAAATGTTCCTTCCATGATAAGTGACTGTTGTTTCCCTGAAAGATAAATGATATGCATATCTCTCTCTTTATATATATATATATATATATATATATATATATATATATATATATATATATATATATATATATATATATATATATATATATATATATATACTATTGGGGTACTTATTGTACCTATCAATCAGTTGTGAATTATGATTTTAGCATCATGACTTGGTAACACATGTTATAATAAAAATCATGCATGTCAAGAACAAACTTTATAGTCCTTTATGATTTTCATTAGAGCATTTTAATCTGGACGAAATCAGCTTACTTGTTTATGCGCACTTTATTTCTAATTTATCATAATCATTTTCAAAGTGTGACACAATTTTACAAGTACAATTTTTGTTCTTCAAAACGATATATTGATCTAGCATCATCTTTGGCATTACTAATGAATTCAAATCGCAAAGATAGATAATGCAATTGTAAAGAAAAGTACCTAGAACCAATACGTTTGAATAAACTGCTGTTGGAGTTTCATATAAAATACTTTATTTACTATATTCATACCTGAAAGTATATTTTTGGCACTGTAAGAAGTTTGATTGCACGTCAATCCATATAAATTGTACATACATCATATTTTAGATGCGAAAAAAGTTTTAATATGAGAATAAGTTAAAACTCTTTTACATAGATGTCTGTTTTATAATAAAGAATTATTTTCACAAAAGTGTTATTTTGTCTTATTATTGCTTTCACAGACTAAAATATGATCAGGGTGATAACGATAAATCAATATTGACAATAATACCACCATTGGTCTGCGTGATATATTCGAGAATTGCCAGGTTAACGATCAGGATTGATAATGATGATAATAGTTGGGTGCTTGTTGAATATATATATATATATATATATATATATATATATATATATATATATATATATATATATATATATATATATATATATATCTTTTGATACTGAGTGACTCTTTGGAAACAGGAATCACCTCACATCATAGAACATTATCTCGGACCTTGTTGAGAGGTGATTTTGATTTCAGTCATTGATTGTACTTTATAGTGGTGAACATCAATGAAGTTCAAAGTGCTTTCGTTGTTTATATCAAGGATGCAGACGTTCAAAAAACAATTGTTTGGAGATGATCCGCTCTTCTCCGAATTCTAAAAGGCATCAACCACAAATCCCCAATTGACTTTCTATATCATGATGATTCCATTGTAATGCTAAAGGTTTAGTATACATGCCCGCCACAATTTTTAAATGCATTTGTAAAATAATCGTTACATTTTATTCTGATTCGTATTCTATTTTGGATGAATATTTTACTTTTACTCTCATAAGAACAACAATGACTTTTGTTTCACATTGTCGAATTTGTTGAATTTTTATTTGTTGTTTAATCAAAAGTGGCAAAGTTAAATGCAGTGGAAATACAGCCATTCATTTAAATAAAATCATTACTTTTAAAGTGAATTTTGCCAACGCTGCATACGAATCAAGTAGAAACGCGTATTCAGTTCAAAGCAAATTTGCAAAAGCAATTTTTTCGTCCAGTTCTTTATTTCTTTTTTAATAATGTCACCATTTTGTAAGAAGGGAGTAAGAAAGGAGAATTTATACGCAGTATTATGTTATATAATGCAAACATCACGCTTGATATATCATATCGGAAAAACATTCTGTAACCGATTCTAAGCAAGCAATGTAAAAAGGAATCGTTTTACAACGAATGTATGGTTTAAGAAACATGTTAATACAACATTTTGAAAGATAATGTTCTGCTAATTACATCCTGCTTAGAAAGTCTGCACCCACATTTTCCGACCAGGCTGCAACAATCTTGAAGCAGCAGAGGATCTGTACAGACCAATTATTTCCGTCCTTCACCACCTCTCTCCCAAAAGAGTCAGCCAGGAAGCTGCATTTTACAAATCCAAGACATAAAAAAATGTCTGAAATATATAGACCCAAGAAAAATGTCAAAAATGGGGTACCTACCCCCTAAAAATGTCAAAAATGTGGTCCTACCCCACCCAAAAATGTCAAAAAATGGGGTACCTACCCCACCCAAAAATGCAAAATTTATCTTGACCATGATGCTCAGCCGAAAATTTACAATTAATAGATACGATAGTTTTATATTATGGAAGTTGGAGAAGCACCATCGAAAAGATATGCTCGAGAAAAGCTCGCCGCTATCAATAAATTTTTACCAGTTCATGAGCGACTAAAGGAAAAATTACAAGAACGTCAGACGATGAAAACTGATCTACTTGAAGGACGGCAAGAAATGTTTGAGCCGATTACTACAGGTATGAAAACTATGTTGTATGGTGATAGCGATGATGCATCTAGACCTGCGGGTGAAAAACCTATAGCTGAATTACTCCAAGAAATATCTGAAAATGTTAAACCTGCTATATTAACGACTGATAAGCTGTTAAAAGATGATAAAATGATAAAACATCGTTCAAGATTTACTAATGAATTTTTAGAAGTTGAGAACATTGATTTGATAAATTTCTCTGATTTCGTTGTGGATAAATATTTTAATAGACAAAAATTTCTTAAAGACAAAAATTACGCAAATAATTTCAAAGATTGGTCAAATGCGATATATAAGTTAAAAACTAACAAATTCGATATTGATAAAGAAAGCTTTGAATATGAAATATATAAAAAAGACATTCATGATTTATATGAAAGTAAACCAAAACTTTTTATTAAAGGAAAAGGAAGAGGAAGAAAGGGAAAATTATCGTCGTCGGATCCAATACCAGGACCTTCAAGAATAATGCAAACGAATCCAATAATAGAAGAAGATAAAGAAGTAGGAAAAGGATTAACCCCAATTAATAGATCAACTACTTACCATGATTCGCAGATATGTCCAGATAGTATTGTCAGAGATGTTTCCCGATTGGAAGTTCTCATAGGAGGAAGAAGTGCAGGAAATAATTCAATTGGATTAACTAATGAATCTGCTAATATTGCGCAGCGACTATTTCAAAATAAAATAATTGATCTTCACACATACAGGGAATTTATCTACGATCTTATGGAAGGTAGTAAATATTCAGGATATTACAGTGATTAACTCAAGGAGTTTAATAATTACTAATATTTATACAATTAGAAATCTATTGATTTTACAATAAGAATGATAATACACTACAATCATGATAAACCGGTCCAAGTATTTGTGGTAAATTCAAGATTACCGGTATATAAAAAATTCTACGGAGAAGGACTTGGAGAAACATTATTAGGTTTTTTTTTACAAGAATAGCTCCAAAAGTTGCTCCATTTGCTAAACAAGCTGAAATGAAAGCTATTGGGGTAATTGGTGATAAAACTCTGGGGGTTGTTGGAGATGTAGCCGGTAAAGCATTTTTCTTCGTAAAAGATAAAGTGAAGTCATTATTTGGACGAAAACAAAAGATTCAGACTCTTCCTTCAACAGAAAATATGCCGGCAAAGATAAGTAGAGCTATAAAAAATGCGGCTCAAGAAAAAATCAATGAGTTAATAATGAACTCGCCAGTAGAATCGCCAATGCAAAATGTTAATCTCTCAAGTCTTATATCCGGAAGTGGACTTAGAAGAGTGCGAAGATAATGATGCTTGGAACACTAGTGTTTCTGAATTGAAAATAAAAATACTTAGTATAAAAATGGTATTTAAGCAGATAATAGATACTGCATTAGATATGGATGCGCCTGTACCTAAAGATGATTCTGTGGGAAATTATCAATATTTTGCTTATAAGGCAATTGATCCCAATGCCACGGGTAGAATTGATCTACAAGTTCAAGATAAAAGTAAATACTTTTTACCTTGTGAAGCATACATCGAAGTTGAGGGAGAAATTTTAAGAAAAGATAATGGCAATCCTTATGCAGCAGAAAGGAAGGATGGATTTGTAAATAATGGAATTATGGCGCTATTTGAAAGTGCAAAATATATGATTGACGGAAATGATATTGAATCGATAAATAATAGAATCGATATAGCAACGACAATACTTGGATTAGCTAAGTATTCAGATGATTATACAAAATTGGCTGGACCAACTATGATGTTTGCGAAGGATACATCTGATCATGCCGAACCCATGAATCAGGTCTTTCGACATCCTAAGGATAGAGCTAATGCTGACGGTGCTATTGAAAATTTATATTTTCCAAATCCTAATTATAATTCAGGACAAGCCATTCGAAATGGAATGTTAAAGGGTGTTAGAAGAAAATTTTCATGCGCTATTCCACTATCTCATATATTTGGATTTTGCAGAAATGTCAGAAAAGTTATATACGGGGCTAAACATACTGTAATGCTCCATCGAAGAGGTGACGATGACAACGCTATTTGGAGAATTCCAGCTGATGATACTAATGAGGATACTAGAGCTGCTGACGATGGTAAAGTTATTGTATCTAAATTGACTCTATGGATGTCAGTACTAACACCGTCTCTCGCAGTTAATCAACGTTTGTTATCTTGGATGGAGACTGGTGCAAGTAGTCTAATAAGTTGGTTAAATACCTCGACTGATAGTTATGAGGGCCGACAAAAGGAATTTACTTGGAATCTAGCTGGAAAAAGAGGTACTGCAGCATCAAGACATATATTTATAGCGCTACAGCGAGTAGATAGAACGCAGGGTGTTGATCAACAAACTCGATCACATATGATCTTTGATAGATTAGATGTAACTGAAGTTTCACTAAGAATAAACGGCCAACAAGAACCTGCAGAACCGATAAAATTGAATCTACCGCTGAAGATAATATTGTTGCTAGGGTTTATCATCGACTTTGGTCTTTCATGGGTCGCGATCAAAATGTTGACACTGGTCTACAAATATCTCAACTTGATTTTCAAACATTGTATCCTATCTATTACTTTTCGTTGGAACATCTTGATATGACAAAAGAATCTGTCTTCGACATAACATTTAACGCATTAGTAGGAGCACCCGGGGCCGGATATAAGGCATTTGCTGTTATTCTGCATGATAAATCTATGTTGATCGAAGGAACAGGAGGACAAATGAGATTAGTTGATGCACCATTGTAAACAAAAAAATTAGAATACTTTCCATAAATTAGAATAATTTCCATAAATTAGAATAATTTCCGCAATGAACTCAATAGAAAGAAAACTTATTCTACAATAAAGATGACATATAGTACCGTTAATGTTCAGTTGACTCCCGGTCAAATTAAAAAATTACAATCGAAATCCGCTAAAGAATGCGGAACATCGATAACATTAAAACATGCTCAAATGTCAGGCGGACAAAATAAATTATCTTTGACGGCTACTCAAGTAAATCATTACAATAATGCATTAGCTAGTGGAAGAGGAATTAGACTTGATCTTTCAAAAGCCGCCGTTAATGATATGATAAAAAATGGAGGAATATTTCCACTACTTGCCGCTATTCCAGGAATAATTGCTGCCGCTGCTCCTGCGGTCGCTAAAGCTGCTGCACTTGGAACTGTCAGTACCGCTGCTGGAATGGCATTAAAGAAAGCTACCGGAAATGGATATAGAAAAAAAGGTGGAATTTTACCTCCAAGTGTGATGCTTCCAGGATTAATTGCTTCAATGGTTCCAGCATTTGTTCGATCCATGCAAAGAAAGACCACAGGACAAGGATATAACAAAGGGAAGAGGATTTTACCTACCGGGAACACCTCACTCGTTCTACAAAGGAAGATAATCGCACCGATGTCAAATTTTGACCTCATCGAAGCAGTAAAAACATTAAAAATAAAAAATTTCAGAGGAGTTTTCATGAGGGATCAATTACCTGCGGCCACAAACAGTCTGGAAACTGGAATTATTAATTTAGATAATAATGACGGACCTGGAACACATTGGGTTGCATACGCAATTGATCCAAGAAGTATTATTTATTTTGACTCATACGGGTTAGCTCCGCCAAAAGAATTTATAAAATATATAAGACCACTGAGTTCAACGCCATTATATTGTTCTACGTTACCGACACAAAAACTTACAGATCCTCCAATATGTGGCAGAGAAGTATTAAATGTACTCTCAGAAATATCTAAAAATCCTGATAAATCTCCGCATTTAATTGTTCATAAATACACCAGCGGGAGAAGTTCTAATATTTAGAAATCTAAAATCTTCTACGATAATGGTTGATATTTGGGGACGATCATACGTAACAACTAAAGGAAAAGAGAAACAAAACTAGCGTTGACATGAAAGAAATAGCTAAACAAATTAAAGATGAAATTTCTGGATTATTGACCACGAAAGATGTTGACCCAAATTAAATAGTTGTATTTGAGACAAAATATGGTAAACTAAAGACTAGCAATCTTTCCCTCGATGATCTTTTGACAAAAAATCCCACCGCGGATGATGATTCCATCGTGGTATTTAAAAAAGGAAAATTATCGCCGAGTACAATTATGTCTAAGATCACTGAAAAACTAGCTGAATTTGAAAGATTTTTAAATGATTTTTTAGGTTCTCCGCGTCAATTATTTAATATACAAACAGCGCATATTAAAGCTAATATAGATGGTCTAGCGTCACTCAGAACTGAATATGACGCGCATATAACAAAGTTTAATGAACATACGACTCAATTTACTACTTTAAGAAGAAATTATAATACCACAGACAAAGTTATCGAAAAATTCTTTGATAAAAAAATGTAAAAGAGACTGATATTACCACGACGCTACCTAATGTCCTTGATGTTCAACAAAGAGCCACTGATGATATTAAAAAATATTACAGATACTGTAAACAGATTTGGAGTAAATTTAGTTACTCTATCAAATAATTTTCATTCAAAAACTAGTAGATATTGAAAAAAAAATACAGGATATCGAAAATGGTATTCCAATTATAAATGAAAGAGTTGAAAAAATAAAAATTGATTATCCAGCGGAGCAGGTTAAACAAATTTCTTATGTCGTAAATACTGGAATTTTTTATTGGGTTAATAATCCAAATATTGCTGGTCTAAATATATCTATTAGGCGTGAAAATGAACGTCCGGGTTTATATAGATTTACATTAATAACTACTAAAAGTTTTAAATTATCTTATTTTGTTAATAGTGTTACAAACGTTGAGTTATCCAGAGGTATTAATGCGTTAATTTACAATCATACTACCTCTAATGTATACATTACAGCATCATATGATGATGCAACTTTAGTCAGATTAAATATTCCATATGTGTTAGAATATTTAGGTCCGCAAATCATTTGAAAATGCAAATTATTTACAATAATGAATAAATCTACAGAATCTATAAATTTCACCGCTAATAACTTTAGATATGATACCGTCAAGGAATATTCCGCGAAACTTAAAACTCTCGCCGATGAATACCAAATAAAAATAAAAAAATACCGCCGTAGAATTAACGCCATTGACGTTACGGTTTATTCTGTTTCAGGACTACTTGCCGGAGCTGGTATTATACTGTCGTCAGTTACAATGATAGCACCAATTGCAGTTCCTATTGCTATTTCCGCAATAACTACCGTAGCTGGAATTTCTACCGCAATCACTAAAAAATTATCGTCATGTTCACAGGAGAAATTAACTGATTACACAACAAAATATATTATCGTTGAAAGCGCCCACTCGCGTATTTCATCGATGATTTCAAATTCTCTCGACGACGAAGTAATCACCGCTGATGAATTCTCCGCGATAACTGAATTATATAATACCACTATGGCGAAAATCACAATCACGATTGAAAATCCAAATTGGGAAAATACTAATGTTTTAAATAAATATGTCAGAGATTCAGATACTACAAAAAATATCAGATAATACATCACCGAGACAAACTAGTATGATCTCAATATCGTCAAAAAAAATCAGAATTTGTTACAGTGTTTCCAAATCAGATTTCAGTATACGAAATTGCTCTGGCTAAAGTAAGATTATATAATAGTTGGCCTAATATCCGAGATAAACAATTTGGAAATCAACTGCGTAATAATTCCCTTAGATTTGCATATAAAAATCGCGATGATGGTACTCCAGATTGGACTACTGTTTATATACCACCAGGTTCTTATCAAATTGAGGCAATAGCAGAAGAATTTAACCGTAATATTAGATCGATTGTTGAAGGTAAAATCGCTAGCGATTCTAATGATAAAAAAAATAAATATAATCCTGCATTAACCAACATTATCGTCGATTATTGAAATCGCTGAGGGGTATTCCGTCGACATATATAACAGCTCAATAAGAACAGTATTAGGTTGGCCTGAAAATCCACCTGGTGGAGTTAAAGTTTCTACGATAGAATCACGAGTAATTCCAGAACCTAAAAAATCTGATTACACAACTGAAAAATAGGACCTGAAAATCCATTAAAAAGTTATAGAAATTTCGAAGATTTAAATTTTTCAAGGATTTATGAAGGACCAGAAGGTCACCGTATTATATACCCCTTTATAGATCAACAACCTCATGACCCAGATTACGAATTGGTAGGACTCAACCCTGATTATTACATTCTCAGTTTTCCATAATATCTTTTTGATTCAATGAAAAAAGACCTTTTATTGCTATTACCATCGTTAAAATCTGGTGCTCTCACCAAAGATGAATTTATCAGCGTTGTAAAAGCGGGAAATAAAATTGTCAACGACGCAGAAACATATAAATCAAGATACGATAGCGTCATGCATGATAAAAATTCGTTAATATATGATTCAAATACCGCAAAAGATTATAGAGCAAGATATGAAGGACCAATAATCATTAGATCACAAACAGGTGAAGAATTAGAAAGAATAGAGGGTAAAGACAACATTGATAAGCATTTGGGATATAACGCACCTGAACTAAAAAATTTACTCAACTTGGCCATCGACGAAGGATATAATAGAATTAATCCATCGTGGAAAAATAGTCAACCGAAACCAATTATCTTAACTCATAATAATTCTCCCGAAGGTGATGGTAAACATCGATCTCCCGGCAACGTAAATATAACTAACGTTATATCACTCAACTTAACATGTAATGCGGTTCATGGAAGTTATCAAATAAATATGGAACAATCTAATAGATCTCATCCAGCAGATTTACTTTATTCAGCAGCGCATTTCATCCCCGCCTGGATTTTTAATCGTTGATGATCCTGTTAATCCCGTATATATGCGATGTCATAACGACCGGATCAACGAGATGAAGTTTAGACTTACTGATCAGGATGGTAATTTGATCGATTTGCGTGGTGAAACTTTAACGATTTGTGAGATCCTAGCGGATCTTCGTCTTAAGACCTTCATCATAGATCTTTGATCTTAACGCGAGAGTAATTACGGAGTAATGTTAGCTTTATTTTTCATCATAAAATCTTCGATGAAATGAAAGTTTTATGGTAATTATACTGGTAATCATACCGGTAATTATATTGGTAATTGCGGAGGAATAATTTCAGGTATTTATCGTTAAATTGCTAGCATTTTCGTGATTAATTGCATCATAATTACCGGTATAATTACCAATATAATTACCGGTATAATTACCATATCGTGATAAATATCAAAAAATAATGTCAAAAATAATGTCAAAAATAATGGAGTAATAATAAAAATATTTTTTTTATCCTTGTTGTATATATGCCTGGCAGAGCTCGATATTTGACGTGTGAAGAAACAGATAAAATTATTTCAATGCGCGGTAAAATCAGTCCAAATAAAATAGCTGTTCAGTATGGTATAGGATTAACTAGGCTTTATAAAATATGGACTGATTCTACTCCCGACAAGCAATTTCCAGGTGGTGTTACAGGTACTCAAGCTGATAAAAAACTAACTAAAGTAGCAAAGAAATTAAAAACTGAGATTGATAAACTTCGGGTACAAGCCAACGAGGACAAAAAAAATTTAATGAAATAAAGAAAATGAACGAAGAAAATAAAAAAAAATGAAAAGACAAGATGAAATCCGGGTTAAAATAATTGAAGATCTTAAAGATAACGATGAAAAAATAAACTAGGAAAACAAACATTACAACAACAGTTAATCGAAATAAATGAGTTAAATAAAGAGTTAGAAAAAAATAAGACTATCATAGAAAAACAACGGTCAACGACAACGGAACAAAAAAAAAGAAATTAGTGAACTAAATAAAACTGTAATGACTGATCAAAAACCGGTAAAAAAATCTGTTGAACAAATTCTATCAGAAACGTTATTAGGAACACCGGAAATTAACACTTCTCAGCGATCAATTTCTCCATCACGTCGCAGACATCCTTGATTGAATTCTGCTGTTCAAATAAATATCTTTTATGGAATTTTCTTTTTGTTTTGATGATCCTGCAAACAGGAACAAATTGTTCCAATGAGTCTCGATGCGCTGCTAGCAGTTCCGTACGAGCATCAATGAGAGTTTTTATAATTCTATATTCGTTGCGATGAGATGGTTTTCCGCGGTTTCTCATATCAACGACGGCTTTATATTCATTGGTGACCCATTTGCTAGTAAAAATATGAGAATCACCAGTGATTTCAGAAACTTTATCAATTTCGTTACACAACTGAGCAATGATTTCGTCGTTCATGAGTATATATTATATTATATTTTCAATTGCGTGAGAATTGCTAAAATACCTCATTGAGTAGTTTAAGATACGCATGAGGATAATATCCACCATCTGGTTCACTTTCGATGGTTTTTTTGTGGACGGTACAAAAATTATCATATAATACATTTTTCCTGGCCATGCTGTACTCGTATGGATATTCCCATCCTTGTTCTGTTTTGAAAACATCTTTATTAGATGCCATGTAGTGACCCAAAAGATATTTTTCTCTTTTTATAAATTCATTTTTGCGATCTATTATTTTTATACCGTCGGTGGAAGATTCTGGTAACACTGCTATGTATCCCGGAGAATTGTACAATTCTATAAGATTTTCAGCATTTTTTCTTGCAATTCTTGAAGATTTTTGTAGTGTAAAATGTTGGCACTTTTGGTTTGAAGTGAAACGCTTGAGTTTTTTTGTCATTCTATAATATAAGAAAAAATATTTTTATGTCTAATTGATACATATTTTCATATATAAAATAAAAAATATCGTTGAATGATTGTCTACCTCATTGATATACAAAAGAAACCCAACAATTTAAATTTTTTGAAAACGCAGAGTTGGTAACACCATCAGCGACATATTTTATAGCTCTGCGGTAAATACCATATTTTCAGCGGAATTCATCGAAGGAAAATATTTGTCTTCTTCTGAAGTTTTTCCGATTATCGGTCGACGATACGATAATTTAATTATTGGAGCGCGGTTGAGGCAATTTAATTGTTGAGTTACAACACGAAGATTTTCCAATCTGTTATCGAGTTTATTTCTGTTAATATGATCAAATATCAAACCTGGTGGAATTGGACCGTTGTAACACTCGTAGATGAACCTAGATAAATAATAAGTTTTTTTCCCGTTATGAAAAATTTTGATTTTTTTATATCCCGTATTATTTATATTACCAATATTTTTTTATTTACTCGATGTCGAACGATACCATCCCGTGAAACCTCGTAATTTGAGTAAATCGGGTGAATAACGAATATGTTCTGATTCATTATATAAATACAGATACAACTACATATTTAATTGTTTTTTATAATCTCCGGTGATAAAATCATTTTCAGTGAATGTTATTCCATATTTTTCTTTATAATATTTAACAAATGTGCGAAAACGCTTTCCTCCACATTCAGCACACAGACGGGTTTTTCCTCTGATGTTAACGTTGCATCTGATACATTTGATCCAATCGGGATGATCTTTTTTACTCTGCTGATTGTGTGTTGCGCAATATTTTCCTACACAAGGGCGATTACATACTTCTTCTCGTCGCTTCCATATCCATGAACATCGATTTGACATCTCTATATATATTTAATTTTAATTTTTAATTGAATATATTTATTATTTATATATTATGGAACATAATAATAATGCAACTCAGTCGAAGGATATAAAAAATATTTTAGAATTTAACGATAGAACCTTCTAATAAATATACATCAAAGATGAAAAGATATTTATCAAAGTTGGATGTTGTAGAATCTGCGAGAATCAGGCGGAGATTTGATTTAGACAACCCGATAAATCCACTGAAACATAGATCGCAAATAATTAACGGAATCAGAGAAGCAAAAAGAATTTATAGGGAAAATAGAGCAGCCTATGTATTTTCCACGTATTTGACGACCCGTAATGATAATACAATGACGATGGAGCGAGCAAGAGAAATATTATCGTTGATAGATTTTGGAACACCGCAAGAACCAAAACGATATACAATGGATTCTTCATATTTAACATTTTATAAAGTTCCATCTGAACGTCAAAGAGTGCGCCGACAACAAGATGAGATAATAGCGCAGTTATTTGGAATGGAACCAGCAGAGGGAAATAATAGCATTGGTAAATCCTGGAGAATATTTCATCACCGAAACAGGGTTAGTGATGGCAGGAGAGGATTATTTGTGTTAGATAGAAATACTTTACCGGGAGCTTTAGTTGGCATTGATAGCAGATATTACAATATAGCTTATCCGTATAATACTACAATATATGGTGTATATTTAGTGCCAACACCCGATGAAAGCGAAGTTGGTGGAATGAAATTATCATCAACGTTAAACTGTGTTGCTGAACAGGTTATTAAACATTTTAAAAATTCTAAACGCGGACACGAATTAACTGATCGTAGAATAAATATTATTAATGCGTGGAATAATTGCATTGGAGATGCAACAAAAAAAAGATATAATTGAGTTGGAAAAAAAGTTAAAATTTCCTATTGCGATTAAAATGCTGCCGGATAGAATAGTTTACAATTCCGGATGCTATCGGTCTAAGGGAGAGCCAATCGAAATTCTTGACCATAATTTTCATGCGTGGGGGAAAAATGAAGGTGATTTTCCAGAGAAAAAAAACTGTTAGATATTATGACGGAGATATGTTTCTTTGGATTAAAAAAAATATGAAAGATTTACTACCATAAAACTTATTTTTATTTAGAATCAGTGATGGTAGAATCACTAGCGATTTTCAATTTGATCAATTTGTTACGTCTAGTGGAATAATTTATCGGAAGAAAGAACTACAAGAAAAAATGAAAGAATTTGCTAGTCGGTATATCTCAGATAATCTTGCCATCGAAAAATTAACTCAAATAAGCTTTTCAGTAGCGTCAGTTGCGTATCAAATAACTAAAGAAAAAAATTATTGGAAACCGACTAAAAAAAAGTTTGTTAATGACGTCAGAGATAGTTGTATTGAACTTTCACTTGGTGGATTATGGAACACCAAATATGAGTTAAACGATAATATTAGATGCGCTGATATGATTGCCTGCTATCCAGGAAGTTTTCTTGGTGGTGGCGAATGCGGTGAGTATTTTAATCGATTTGAAATTCCTGGCCATGGTATGATGAGAAGAGCAGTAAATGGGGTATTGCCTGATTATGATTTAACCGGATATGCTAAAGTGGTACGATTTAAACTTGCCGATGGACTGCATCCAATGTGTTATTTAGGGTTTGGCAAGCATTTAAGCAGAAAGAAATGGACTCCAACTGTAATATTGCGATGGGCGCTAGATACTGGAATTCTAGCTGATCTAATAATATCTGAGATAATATTTAGCGAAAAACAAACGGATATCTGGTTATCTACTCTTGATAAAGATAAAGATTGGGATGTGAAATATCTTCGAGATTCAATCAATAAAGAAAGTAAAAATACCAACAGAAAAGTGATCGGAGAACTTACGCAAGGTGAATACGATAATGAAGGTATTCGACGGCGTATAACCTCCAAATTAATAACAGATCCTGGAGAACTAAAATTTGTCATCGATGATGCAATATCAAAAGGTATGTATTATAAAAAGACCAATCTTAAACTATTATATTTGGATGAAGAATCATGTCATGTACATCTCGAAGAACCCAATACTCAATATCCATATGGAGAACATTTTGGAACCGTTGTAGAATTTATTAATGAAGAAATGCCCCAGTACGTTCATTTAAGATCACATATGTTAGCTTACTCAACAATAAATTTATTCAGCATGATTAACAGATTTCCTGATATTGCAGTTAGAGTTGCAATTGATTCATTTTATTACGATAAAAAATATCAGCATTTAGTTAATAAATATCTCGGAGATGGAAAAACTTGGGGAACCTGGAGAATCAAAGATGAGGAATTACACAATTATAATCCAAAAAGTGATTTCTCGGATAAACCAGAGTATCACGGTGGAATCGTTAACGAATATTCAACCGCTCCTAGTATTCATGATCCTATAGGCCGACATAGAATAACATATTTAAATGGTCCTGGTGGGTGCGGTAAAACTACTGAGGTTATGGAACATTTTCGATGTATCAAAGATGATTTAATTTTTTTATGTCCAACCCATCGTTTAGTCAGATATCATAAAGAACAAGGATTTAATGCAGATACTTATCATAATTATTTTAGATACAGCGGTGACGAATGGTCACCCGAACGAATGGGAACTAAATTTATTCATTCTGTAATACTCTGGGATGAAATTTGTACTGTACACCAATCAACAATAAAAATGTTTTTAGACTAGCTTAAAACAAAAAATATAACTATAATATTATGTGGTGATCATGGTCAACCTCCTCCGTTTGGCGGAATATCTCCACATTGTTGGCTAAAATTGCAGGTTGCTTATTATGAAGAAATGAACATAGATCGTAGATCTCTCGATGATAAATTAACTAAATTAAAAACTTCAATAAGATGTACAAGTAATGAAAATCAGGCCGCTGTGTTTCGTAGAACGATACTCGGTAACACATTTGATGAATTTTTAGATAGATGGAAACCATCAGATTTTGTCGTAGTTAGTAGAAAAAATACCAGAGATAATATCATAAAACAATTACTTAATATTCATAAAAATAAATTTTCTAATGAACTTGTTCCGTTGCAGTATCGTCCATTAAATACCAGATTACAAAAAATTTTAGTTGATAGTCCTGGTAGCATTTCTGGAGAGAAAAAAAAATTAGTATTGAATGATATTGTTGAAGTAAAACTATCAGATGTTCCAGATGCATTAAATATGAATAATTCACCGTGGCGTTTAGGATATGCGTCAACGATACATTCTACTCAAGGATTAACTATCACGGATACAATCGTATGGATCATTGATGATTTCATCGAATGGGATAATTTAGTATATTTAGCTGTAAGTAGGGTTCGTCGAATAAATCAGATTAAACGAGTAAAATTATTTTAAATTTTTTGGTGGAAGTTGAGTATCATCTGGAATAAACAATAGCTGTTCATAAGTGAATTTCTTTGCAGTGCATCAAACTCTAACGTGTAGTAAGTTGGTCTATATATCGAAGAATGAATTCCATATATTCTATGAGTTGTGGTACTCCATGTGGGGTCAGTAGATCGTCTAACACCACCTTCCAATTCACCTGGCTCATATAAATACCTTACTGTGGAATCCCACGGTATTCTTTTTTCTGAAATATTTGGTAAAAAAACTTGTTTTATTTTTTTTTTGCCTTATACTCATCATTAATTGTTTTTATCACAGCCGGAAGTCGTTTAACCCATTCTGTTGATCTATTTTGCTGAATAAATTCTTTTGCATATTGATAACCAAATAATTTATCTGCAAGGGTTCTATTAAATCTTTCAACAATAGCTTGATCACGATGAATATTTGTATGTCCACGTCTGATAGTAACATTATTTTTAGTCATCGTCGAGGTAACTTCACCGCGAAATTCATTGCCTGGATCAACCTGAAGTAAATTTAGCCATGTAAGTTGACTGCGTTTGTAAATCTTTTTAAATGCTTGTATGACATCTTCGTGAGTGGTTCAGCATCCTTGTATCTGGTAGCTATATCAACTACAGTTAACGCATATTTATCATTTTTATCATGCGGGAGGTATAAAATATCAGCCTGATGAACTTCATTTGGGACATAAACGTCAAATGATCCATATTTGATGGATTTTGGTCTAGGTAAGTAAATCTGCCATATTGCTTGTTTAGATAACCAAGTTTTTGCAGTATCATATGGAACTCTAGCGGCAGCAGCTAATTTATCTATAGCGGATTTTCCTTTCCAATATCCTTGCGGAGAATAATAAATTTTTATCATCCTTTTTTCAGCCATTATTTAAACACTTGCGCCAACTAACAATTTACCTTTCATCGCGGATTTAATAATCCATGTTGCAATTTTTTCTCTGAAATGTTTTTTTTTTATAGAATTTAGCGCATGAATTAAATTAACATCAGCGAGATGTCTTTGCTGCAAATCATTACTTTTATACGCGATATCATGTATTGTACAGGCTTCATCGATGGTATTTACGGGATATTCACCCGGATTAGGTTGATCATTTTCGTTTAATCGTATATCTAGCCGGGTACCTGGTCCACAGTAGCTATATCCTGGGAGATGTTTTTCACCAGGGTATTTAGCCCAAGGGAGTCCTGGGAGTTTAGTAAGTCTTGCGGCGATATCTCCTCCACTTTTTTATAAATCTAAATTTTTTTGTATTGCATGTTACACATGTCTCAGTAGCAGCATGTCTATTATTTTTAGTTACAATCTTCGTTAGGTCATTTGTATTTGTACGTTTCTTACATTTCACACAATATAAATCCATAATATTATTATGATATAATTAAATGGAAGTTCTCGACTTTTCAGCAAAAAAGGAAAACTACCAATTAAGCATCATGTAATGCTACCAAATTCAATCCGGGGTATTATTATAGGACCATCCGGCTCTGGTAAAACTCAGCTTTTACTCACATTGATAATGAAATACACCAATTGGGATAAATTATATTTGATACCTCCAAGTGCATATGATCAAGATTGTTATACGGTATTAAAAGATTTTAATTCTACAGCAGCGGAGAACTTAGGTTTTGATCCAGTTAAATTTATACACGATGTAACCGAATGCCCTCACGTAGATGATTTAGATGTATCTTTAAATAATATGATAGTATTTGATGATGTCATGTTGGACAATCAAAAGGGTCCAGCTTTGTTATTTTCTCGAGGGCGTCATAAACACGCCGACATGTTTTATTTAACTCAACGATATACTCAAATTCCTAAAGTTATTCGAGATAATTGTAATTTTCTATGTGTATTTAACGGTGTTGATAATCATACATTGAGAAATATTTGGCAAACATGGTGTTCCGACATGGATTTTAATAAATTTAAAAATTTCTTTGGTCATGCTCAGCAGACCCCTCATGGGTTTGTCACGATAAATTTGCATGATCCTAGGACGATATATCGTGTTGGATTGGATAAAATTTCGGCTGAGCATCATGGTCACGATGAATTTTGCATTTTTGGGTGGGGTAGGTACCCCATTTTTTGAAATTTTTGGGTGGGGTAGGACCACATTTTTGACATTTTTAGGGGGGTAGGTACCCCATTTTTGACATTTTTCTTGGGTCTATATATTTCAGACATTTTTTTATGTCTTGGATTTGTAAAATGCAGCTTCCTGGCTGACTCTTTTGGGAGAGAGGTTGTGAAGGACGGAAATAATTGGTCTGTACAGATCCTCTGCTGCTCTTGATTTGCCACCTTTGTTTTGTTCAAGTACAAACACGGCTGATGATTCGTTTGTTAGATAAATTCCCTCCATAAAGCTATGCGTGGAAAGTTCATATCACCCATTCTAATATAAAGCACTCCTATATATATATATATATATATATATATATATATATATATATATATATATATATATATATATATATATATATATATATATATATCACGGACTAAGGAATAGGCAATTTTATCCCCTCTTGCTCGTGTAGCAAAACAGCCTAAGGTCCCATATCGGATGCATCAGTTTGCCGCACGAAATATTTGTTTAGTTCTGTCAACTTCAGGATTGGCGCATTTTAAGTTTCCCCTTTAAAGCGCAAAACGCTCTTCATGGCACACATAACCCATGAAAGTTTATTCGGTTGCCCTTTTCTAGCAACGTCTATTTATGGGCTGGCGTTTCATAACCGTAAACTTGGGAAACAAATATCCTATACAATCCAATCAAATCAGGGAACTATCTAGTTTGTTAAAAGAGGTTATGCATTTGGTAAGTCGGGTTGTGAGAATAGCCAAGCGTAGTCTATCAAAGAGATCAATTAATACTCTAATGTTCTTACATTTTCTTGCAAGGTTTGCGTTTAGACGAAAATATCATCTACGAAACTGTGAACATTTTCCAGGCCATATAACAGTTTGCACACAGAGTAACACAAGACGCACAGGCGCTGACTAGACTGAATGGCGTAACTGGAAAGTGATATACATATTTGGGACTCGCGAATGAAGTTAACACGCAAAAAATATCAATTGGTACATGTCAATATGGTAAGATCCAATTTCGAAATCTATGAGCGCCAAGATAGTTTTGACAACAAGCCTCCATGGCTGGATCGGTTTTGCG
This sequence comes from Potamilus streckersoni, assembly GCA_016746295.1. Lineage (NCBI taxonomy): Eukaryota > Metazoa > Mollusca > Bivalvia > Unionida > Unionidae > Potamilus > Potamilus streckersoni. The sequence goes on along the minus strand of JAEAOA010000033.1, from coordinate 92,306 downwards.
TCAAACACGGATATTTGTTTCGTTGACGAAAGTAAATATAAAAACCGGTTCAGTTCTGCCTTTATGTCTAACTAATAGAACTGGGGAAAAGTGCGGAGAACTGGAATGTTCGATCATTCATTGCCCTACCATTTTCTCCAATTCTTCGTTGATAATCTCCAGCTTATTAGACGGTATTGGATATCTTTCAATCCTGATCTACTCCAACGTGTTCAACTTAATTTCATGTTAAGTCAACCCTGTGTGGCCTGCTCTGTCTGTAAACATATCAGGATATTTAGACAAAATCTGGTCACACACTTATGTTTCTATACCCTGTTTCACCACACTGATGGGGTATTCTAGGTGAATGTTGATACTGTTTATAAGATTGATTATCCCAGACTACTGTACATACAACGTATACTACACCTATAATAACTGCTTGATTTGGTTCTTCTGCGTAAAACTTTTGCATGTTGGACCTAGTTTCCATTCCATGTCAATGATGTAGCCCATTTCCTTGGATACCGTCTTCTGACAATCCATGCATAAACGTGAAAATTCTAATACGTCACTGTTGACGCCTGGCCAATAGCATTTCAGTAACACCTTACCCGTTGTTTTATTCATACTCAAATAACCTGTCATACTCGACGCGTGCTTGTCCTTGAGAGTGACATCTATATCTGGGGATAAACGTGTTGGTAGAACATTCTAACACAGGTGTATTTTATTTCCAATATGTTAAACCTTAACGACGTAAAACTCTAAAGGACCCTCCACACCAATCTTCCAGTTCTTCAAATAACCGGACAAATGTTTCCGCTGTTATGTTTAGAAAAGCATCACGTTTTATCGCGTTAAAACCTCTTCACGGGAAATATCGGTGATGGCGTCCAGTACTTTAATTTTTCTCAGAGACTCAATATTCCTACTTCACTTGCAATCTAGGCTGCAATGCTTGGAATATTTTTAATTGGAATTCCTATATATTTAGGACTATATAGCCATGGTCATTACCAACCGTTCGCTCCTATATATGGTTATCAATTCATAATGGTCTGACGCTTTCAGTCAAGAAAGGCGTATTGATTTATATCCTTGAGACGTGAACGTGGTCGATTATTTAGTTTAGGAGAATACATGTGATTTAAGACCTAGAAATTGGTCATCGTGTATGAGGGTAAGTTTCACGATCACACTAGCACATCTTGTGTCTCGTAAAATGGTGACTTCATGCCCAGGTGCCTATCAGTACTCGTGGCGATCGATAGGTTAGCATCGTGACCGATCTGTGACCTACCTCTGTCTCGTATTCTATATCTAAGTTCCTATGTAGGGAAACATCAAGTTTTCCGACTACTGAATGTTTGCCACCAATGGAAACAGCGACACTCTAGACAGACACCTTTGGCTTAGGACAATTTGAGGGAATGTGACTCCAATCCTGGTCTCGATGATTCAAAACGGTTAAGACCCTTACATATCTTAACGACTTCACTTCATTCCACACATCGTTGCAAATAATTTCTCTTTCTACTTTTGAACTGGGTCGGAGGATCATATCTCTCGGGTATCTAATACTTAAACTTCTTGTGAAGCCATTGCTAGCGTAGTTCTTAGCTCTTCAAAATTGCCTCCTACAACGCGAGGAAGTGTAACGAATTGACCTCCGGTAACGGTGAATATAAATTTATTGCTTTACAATTTTGCAACGCGCTAATACGAAACCACCAATCCTCTTTTTCACTTCTGCAGAGTGGCGTACCTTTTATACCCATTATTCCTCTAGTCTTCCAATAGGGACAACTTTGGACCTTTAACCCCCACCCTTTAGCTTGCAATAGCTCAGAATTTATTGTATACTCTCTCTCTCTCTCTATTTCTATCTTCTAGCTATTATAATAGCTCTATCGTTTCCAATTGTGCTTACTTTTCCCACCCTCTCCTTACCTTTTTGGCCTTTTTTTCTAACTATATCTTCTTCCTCTTTCGATTTCCTTGTTTCCAATCTGCCTGCTGATCTATCTCTAATTTCATCACATATTCCTGTCCTTTAACCCTTGACCTCTTTCAAGAGCATGTTATTCATTAAATCTTCATTAAATCTTCTAAGGGACCCCCATATTATTAGGTAACTGATTTCCAATTCTACCAAATCTTTGAATGATGTCATTTCTACAAGTCTGATATGACGTCCAATCTAAGGTGCACTTCGATGCAAATACGTGCAATTACTAAATAAAAAAAACAAACAGACCATGTTTTCCTTTTCAGAAGGCAACACAAGTATTTGAAATATGTACTAGCGAAAACTAAATTTAAAAAAGTAATGTTAGATGGTTACTCAACCTTATAAAAAATCTTGTCAGGAACTTAACAGTGTGAACACACAAGAGTACATACAAGACTAATGAAAACAAATGCTTCAGTTTAATGTGGTCCCACTTTGGACACCATAGAAAGAGATTCATGTGAATATATAACATTGCTTTTCTTCTTTTAATTTCGTTAGACGAGATACTCTAACGTATTCGCATCAAAGTCATGACCAAGGCATTATTTCAGTGTCTTTGCTATAGCAAGGGCGAATCACAATGATTGGTAGAACCCTCTTCAGGTTGATTTTATTCGTTTAAAGTTTGAAAATAAGAACGTAATCTGAAACATGATACTATATGTTTAATTAGTGACTACAATAAACACAAGTGATGCACGGTATATATCTATATATCATATGTTACAATCGTGATAACAATGAAATACAGAGGGTACAATTTCGGTCTTAGTCGTTTTTTACTACCTCTGCACATATCGAATTAGAAATGAAAGGACAGGGCAAATACAAAGTTGCATCGATCTGAATAAAAGTCACTTCTAATTTAAAGTCAAAGTTATCAAACTTACCAGTTTCAGTCAAAGCAATAAAGATCTCGTCAATAATTGCATTCATTCGTTAAGCGAAGTGGATTAGAACTTGAATAACTTACTGATCAGCAGGATAATTGTAATTTTTCATTACCAATCGTTCTTGACTTATCTCTCAACATAAAGAACAGAAGACAAGAACACATACCTGGAAATTTATTTGAAACAGAAGTTTGGAAGATTATGCATATGATAACTATTGTAGATTTAACGACTCTGCAAAATCAACAAAGAGATTAGTAGTATCGTGTACCATTTGATGACATCTGCTTATGAATATATAATATACCCCTCCTTATATTGTCTCATTAATATTAATGTCTGACTCAAAGAGAGTTCAAATGAGCAATCTCCATGAACAAAGGTTTCAAAGATTTCAGTGAAAGATACATCCAAGATCAAAGAGGTAAGTGTTTTTTTCTTATCCACACTGTATTGAAAATAATTGTTTCATCGACACATTTGCTTTACAATCATTCCCTTTCCCTCTGTTAAAGCTATTAGCACTCCTCCACTAAAGAAAATGTGATGGGATGAGACATTCCTACATCACTTTATATCCTAACCAATCTGTCTAAGATTATATTTCTCCCTGGGGTATCATCTTCCCCAAAGATACCTACCAGTGTATTATAATGCAAGTAAATTGATAATTTTCAAATCTCCAAGCGAAATTAGGTCTAGAATATGTATGGCACTGATGACTTACATATGTTGAACTGGTCAAAGTTTTGTGATACCCAATTTACCATAAACCAAAGAGTTACATGCAGAATTAATGTAGAGTAGCTATTATTATCATCATTATTATTTCAGTGAGACCTATTCATAACGGATTTGAAGTGACATGAAGGTGTTATAGATTTGAAAACAAAATGAAATACCACATACAATTAAAATTCTTTATTTTAAATTTTAAGCAAGTAGGCTGTCTCATTACGCATGTTGTTTGAAGCATACAAATTACAAGCTTACATTTGACACAAGAATAAACCTAAAATTGGACATTTTATAAACTTACATTTTAATCATTGCAGGTCACATTCAAAGAAATATCGGAGGCGACATCAACATATGCATTCTACATTATGCATTGCATCGTATTCATCGATTAAAATCATTTTGTTTTTGAACACTACAATGTGATCAAGACAGACGTCACTCGTGCTGACTTAATTATTTGTGTGAGACCGTTTGAGGCAAACATTACCTACAATAAAATGCTGATATCACTACTTGAACCCTTATGTAGCCACATGGCGGTTAAGTGCTAATTGTTTCGACGTAACGTGAAGGCATTAGCTAGGAAATAAATGGTGTACATTGTTAATTTATCATCACCTGTGAGCAAGAAAAATGCAGATGTCAGAAAATTTCATTACCGTCTGATACAAAATTTAATACATATCGTCTTGGACTTCTATGGGTTGTGCTGAAAACTAACGTTCATAGCACAACAATGTGTTTATAACCATATGATGAGAAACTAGATAGATGGGTTTGTTTACATTATGGTTAAGTCTTGCCATTAAACCAGAAAGTTAGTGTTCATCAACGTCAAAATAACAGTACCTTAGAACATTGACAGTCAAGCTTGACTCCATAATATAGTCAAACCTGTTACTACGCTTTTTATTAAATGCTGTTCGGTTTATTGTATTTCTATTATAAAATCTACTTAATAGTATTAAACATGTTGATATTAGATCAAATACACAAATCAGTTGAACTTCCGTCAAGACAAAGGTATATATCTTGAAATTTATCCTAATGGAGATTGAGGGATCACATACTAGAAACATGGACATGTAACTATATCATCAACAAAAACTTCGGCAGCAAAAGCTACAGAGACAGACATGGCAATACCATAAACAACTAAAACCACATAAGCAGACATTTTCTTCTTCTTCTGGCAGAGTGAAGAGAATATTTCTCCTCATTGAAAAATGTTAATACTATTCATTTTGGGCGGATATTTATGAAGCGAAACAAATGCTACTTATAGAGCGATTGAGAGGCTCTAGGACACTAGTTGCTCTATACAAAACGACCATAGAAAAATATACAAAAAGTACCTTCCAGTAACATTGGCAACACGAGACATACCACTTAGCGACTGTCATTATATTATGTGTGAATTTGAGTTTGAATGATACTTCGTATGTGTTCCTAAACCATGGAACAAAAAGGTTTAATTTATATCCTAACATATTATATACTTTTTGATACTCCGATGGTTCACGGTTGTATACGGTGTTTTACTTTATGCATATAATGTTGCTCTTTCACAAGTTTGTGCCATCGTTATGGCCTATGGAGAAGTCGCAAGCAGATGCATCTTCAAATAACCATCAAGACAAGGAAAGCGGGAGCAGAGAGACATCCAGCAATTAAATTAGCCCGACCAACCGATAGTTCCAGCCCGACCAACAATCCGCCCTGCAGCGAGTTACGTATAGCTTAGTCATCACCTTAACGTGAATTATGTTACTGAATTTGGCTACCGAAAGTTTTATTTTGGTAAAAGGTATAAAATAATTTGGATGTAATTTTTCGGGTTAGTCAGATTCTCTGTGCTAACTTTCAAGCTATTATTCTACTTTCTGATCGATAAAGTATCATTAGGGAGGAATTCATGTATTATGTTCGACTGTACATTTTGAATAAAATCAACCAACAACTAACTAATTTTATCTAGAAAGTTGATGGAATAATGGCATTGAATTAAATGTTCAGTACTGGTACTGTCGTGTGAATAAAGAATGACTTAAACATCGTTCATATTTTGCCTACTTCCAGTGTTGTCGATTATATTTTCATCTTGCAGCGTTCAACAACAAAAACGTGAATCTTAAATTAGGTCTTGGACCTTACAATTTTAAACAGTGCGTCTATTATCACAAACAGTTTCTATCACCCATACTATCAAATATCTGTACCCATTTTCATCGTAATCGTTGTGATATTTGTTACCATTCTAAGTCCGGAATCATTCTGCCATTACCAAGTAGTGTTCAATTAAACACAATTGGGTAAAGCATGCTAAATAAACTCATTACTTGAAAAAATTATGAACAATTTCCAACAACAACAATCAAAGCAATATGTACGCTCAGGTTTCAGAAATTAATGTGCGTACAAGTCGGACTGGTGTCAAGTTGATGTGACTGAGTGGGACATCATGCTACATGGCTTAGGCATGATTTCTCAGTGCTAGACATCACTATAAACTGCCACGTTACCGATATCGTAACGAAATGTCTGCAAATTGTTAATGCTACGTTAAAGTCCAAATCTCTCTCTCTCTCTATCTCTGACATACACTCACAAACACAAAGTAATCGAAATCCAATTAAAAAGACACACGTTCAGGACAATTATCAGGCTTAAGGGTTCCACAACAACAACATCACATCCCCATCTCACCCACTCTACGTAGTTTTGGTCAGGATTCATTCAGACGACAATACTAGTACTTAGCATTTAATTCAGTGATACTGACATTCGTATTCTCATTGCTCCCAATATGAAAATGAAATAACGCTCTTTTGCCTACCAGGGCTCAGCAACAATGGAATGAATGGCCCACTGAACTTAGACACAAAGACACAGTGATCTCATGCAACTGCACTCTTAAAACAATCCTCTGTCAACTGCAAGAACAGAATTAAATAATGTATCAATACCTTAAACATTTACAGCTTTTTTCTGATTTCTAATGTCGTGGTGTTTGCTTATGTTTGTAGTCATATCATCATATATGTTTTTAAGTATTGTTCAATGTTGTATAGATTAGGCTCTGAACGAAGTCATTATTATTATTATTATTATTATTATTATTATTATTATTATTATTATTATTATTATTATTATTATTATTATTATTATTATTATTATTATTATTATTATTATTGTTATTGTTATTATTATTATTATTATTATTATTATTATTATTATTATTATTATTATTATTATTATTATTATTATTATTATTATTATCATCATCATCATCATCATCGTCATCATCATCATTATCATTAATGTCCTAGGGATCGAAGTTATGAGGCAGATCAAGTGAAATTCCTTAATATCGCTCCATAGATGTGGAAAACTCCCAAATATATCAAATTGAACTTTCCTTCATACGAAATAGTTAAACAAATATGAAAACAAGGGCAAAATTCTCTTTGAAATATATTTTATATATACAGATTTCACCAATATCTACACAAATTGTCCAGAATCGTAAGTGCCGCTTCTGTTGTGATCCTTGGAAACAATATTATTCTGTAGGATGAGACTCACTGATGGCTGCTCTATATTTGTATTGCAATTCTAGGCAGATAACGAAAAACTCAAATTGTCAGTCAGTGACTTTCTCAATATATTAAAATCCCTGGAATCTGATAACTCTGCTAGCGCAGAAAACGTGCCAAGAGACATAATCCTCTCATAAGAAACTGGAATCTAAGCTTTGTTCATAAATTTGTGGAAACGGCAATGCGGACAGAGACGCGAAATCTAATCTCATAGAGCTTAGTTCGATCTAAGTCACACAAGAGACATACAAAATCACTGAACAAGACGTAAGTATCAAAAAGCAAAGGAAATACCAAGCAGTTTTAAAAAATGTTGTCTTGAAAATAAATAGAAGAACAATACAATCCAACTTAAATAAATCACAGGTTATGATGAAAATTCCTTGAACTGAACTGGGATTAAATTTTAGTTAACAGTTTTCAAAAATATATATCTAAACATTTCACATAGGGCGCAAAGTGCCAAACACAAAATAACCTTCGCTATGTCATACATTAATTCCGACTCTACAATTTGCGAAAAAGATGCAAAATATTCAAACACAAATTGCTTCGTATCCGAGATGGATAAAGCCAGGCAATGATAAAATAAACTTGGCATTGAACAATGTATTGGTCTTCTATTTTGGTATAACAAACATTTTTGACTTAAATATCATCATCAGAAAAAAGTTACATACGTAAATTAAACAATTAAATTAAAATAGACAATATAGATGCGGAAGTGACGAAAATCAACCTGGCAATAATATAAGAGTAAAGAGAAAGAAACAATTACTTTTGATAAACGGCACTTGCAGATTTTCAATGACAACTGGATGTAGAGAGTAGAAACAGTCCAAAGATTGAGTCATCGTGATTAGTTCCCTGGTAAGGCGAAGGGACCAAAGATCAGTTGAACAAGCTGGTTATCTCTACGAAGACATCGTGGAAGAAAATTGCATATGCATTTATATGCATATACTATTGACAGAATAAAACTAAAATTTCATTATATATCATCTTTTGAAATATTACGGTTAGATATCAGAATACACAGGTAGTTGTGTATGTAACTATCCTTTATCCTTGTGTGTGATATTGTCTTTCTGTACATAAGGGTATGGGCATTGTTTGTCATTAGAATACACCAATATCGAAACCGATATGTTATTGACCTATGTGGACCAGTAGTCATGTGATACCAACACATATATAAGAAGATAATAAATATGTTAATTGAAAACTGCATACTGTTTTAATACATAAAAAGAAACAAATAAGAAATTATGGATATGTTGTATCTCGCGACTACCACGTTGATTTGTGATCTCTGCCTGATGAATCCGGCTCCATCTAGGCTAACGAGACAGCTACAGGTTTCTGGTCTCTGAATAAATATGTTGATAATTTTATGTCGTTTCTGTGGAGTTTTGTTTGATGGGCAATTCTTTGCAAAATAGATATGGTTTCAGTCACACGATTTTAATGTTTATTTGAAACTGAATTAGTAATAAACATGTTGTTATATGAATATTAAACTTTATATATGGTAGGTTGTGATAGGTTTGGTCATGTGACTAGCAACGCAAAAACACAGTCGGGTTTCATTAATCGTGCTCGATAGACAATTGGCTGTGACACTAAAGCACAACACAAATGTACAAGAATTTAAACTTTGGGATAGAAATATTTCTGGAAGTCCTGATTAAAGAAAGATAGCCATACCATATAAATCAACGTAGTAGACTAAAGATAAAGTTAATATTATGCGTCCCTTGTATTATAAAAGAAACAATCCGCCAAGTTATCTATGGTTTTATTCTGTGACACATAATTGGTACAGTAGTTTGTATTAGGATTGCATAATATCCTTTCTGCTCATTTACACTTATTTTTGTATAGTGTGCCGTGATGTATCTCTTTTTGTGTCCCGTGTGCTGCTTGATTTTATTTGGCGACACACTGGCTTTGGATAGTGTAGCCACTTGCTTTCCTGAATGAATGATTTGTGAAATTATTACGAAGACCCTCATTTTCAACTGCAACCTTCATCGACGTTCCAAACGTATTGCGTCCCGTACGTCTTGCGTAATACCTCACAGTAAAGATAGATATCCATCATTAAGAGGATATGCTTCACGGGAATCCATGCAATGGGTAAAACAAGATTTATCTGAGTGAATAATAGTGCATTGTGCAAGTGAAACAATACATACTCACCAACATGCTGAATGCCACATTGCATGAAAAAGATATTGAAACTTATTATCTATCTCTATATCTTTTCTCTCAGTTTTAATTTGTTTGTGTAATTTTAAGTCTTTGGACTTTGATGGTAGCTACAGTACGTATATTTCTTAGATCTTATTTTGGGTTAGAGTTTTATTTAGCCCGGTTAGAGTTTTATTTAGCCCTGGCACTTGTTTTAGATCTGATTGAGTTCCGCTTTGTTATGATGCTTTCTCCTCATTTTCAATTAAATATTTACGTCACCTGGTTTTATGCATAGATCTCTTGTCTCTACCTTTATTTCATCCTAACACAAAACGTTGGATCCGTCATAATTTTGGGCACTGCCTGGGTACATCGCCACTTTACTTAGACGTAGTTTTACGAGTCTATGCTCTTACAATTTGTAACAGAAAAGAGTAAGAACAACAGGCTTTATAAAATAAAACAAAAAAATTATTTTCCTAGGAAATAAAGTGAAAAGTTGAGAAAGAAAGAACTTATTATTTTATGATTTAAATCCAAAATGATCCAAGAATTAGGAATTGAAGTCCTAGTAATAAAAGACTTGAATGAAACAGAGTTCAAGTATCGATGAAGTCCGCAATGGAAGGCGATGACGTATGTTGTGGTCAGCGAAGTGTTGCTGTGACAACCGACTCTTATTGTATCTCACAAACTATCATTCCAGTTTTGAATTCAATATTAATTGCAAAGATTGTCCTTTGTCTTTAGCCAAAAATAGTTTGAGAGCAATTTTGTTTTTCCAGGAAAAATAATCACTTGAATTTAATAGTTTGAAGAGAATAAAATTCAGCCCAAACGGATTATACCATAATGCAACTTATCGAGTCAAATCGTTTAAGCAAATTTAATGAAACGTTATTAAAGCGTAACTTATACGACTCATTAAGATGCAAGACAGATTTCTGGATGAGGGTCAAAAGTTAATTATTCCGGAAAACACAGATGTTTGTTACTAATTAATATATGCTTAATTACACGTAATAAAGGTATGACCTTGACTCTGCACAATGCTTCTTACTCAAAAAAGATAAAATATTAAACATTGTTTACCTAAGCAGACATGATTTATAAATAAGGTCATTAACTATATACAATATTTAGATTAGAGGTTGCTTAAGTCAATGAAATTAAAAAGATCTGTTAGGTCAAACAAAATTGAATTATGAATAATATTGAATCCAGCAAACCATGGTTCATTACAGTAATATGTAAAGGGATTTAATAACAAAAAAAACTAACAAACGATTAAATTAAGTATTCGTAGCACTTCACCATAAAAGAAAAAGATAGATTTATATAATAGTTTTCTTTTTGCGTTAGGTCTGTTATGAAATCATAAAATAAATATTATGAACGATAAAAGCATGCGTGAAATAATATGCTACTATACAAGTAAAAATATATCTCTATTAAATTGTCTTTTCCCTTGACGTGTCTGATATCAATTCTTGTAACAACATACTCCACCTAAAGTATTTCTGATTTTTGTTTCTCATCTTACCGATGAAAGAAGGGAGCCGTGATCACTAACCATAATAATCGGAGTAGGAATAATTTCTTTAGTACTTTTTTAAGTTCTTCACCCACAGGATAATCAATTCTATTTTTATCTTCTTGAATTAATACTGCCACAACACCAGTATCACTTGCATCAACAGACAGTTTAAATGATTGACCGAAATTTGGCTGTGTAATAACTGGCCTATGTAGGTGTAAATACTGTCTTACGTATGGCCGTTAACTTAGCAAGAGCCTCCTGACATTTTTTTTCAGTCCAATGAAACCTTGGTTTTATTCTATAATAGATTTTCAGAGGTTCAGCAATTATGGAAAATTTGGAGGACACTTTCTGATAATATACCACCATGATAAATATTCGCATCAGTTGCTCTTTACTGACCGGCGCAGGGAATTCAGAGATAGTCTTTGACCGTAGCATATGATGATTTAATTTTTCTATGTCCCTCGATATATACTTTAAATCTGACACATGAAAGGCAGAAATCGATTTAGAATTTTCAAACGGATATCAGTGAGTCTCTCAAAGAATTTCCGATTTGTTTCTAAATGTTATTTCCAGTAGTCTTTTCAGATGATGTAAGCATCACTTTTATCTAGACCAGATGCAATTAAGTTCATTAAATGTTGAAAAGTACTTGGCACACCTTTACACAGTAAAATACTCTCATGCATTTAGCCATGTTGCCAGGTCTCATCAAAGCTTACAACCAGTAGTACAAAAATAGCACCCGATAATCAACTCAACAACGAGTTAGTGGTGATTTTTGAGATCACCCCTTTCGGCTCCAAAATGAGCTCTGTTCTTGCCCATGTCACAAAGCTAGGCCAGAAAAGAAGACTATACTCAGAATATCGAAACCAATGGTGATAGAGCTGAACACTTAATGTTGGAAAACGGCGACTCGAAGTGAATATGTCAGCAATGATAACCAACATAGATTATTCGATGGTCTCTTTTCAAAGCATCGTCTATAATGAGAAGTACCCATTATTAAACACAACAGCTTTTCCGTCTTCTCTTCAAGGTCTATACAATCATCTCTTGTGCGGGTGGAGTGGAAAATTCTTGACTAAAACAAATCGTCTTTTACCCAAATCCATGCCATGTACCGTGTAATTGGAACATACATCAGAAACATGTTTATGCACCAAAAAGTGCAGAATGTCAGCTGAATCAGTGATCTTCTTCCCACTACTTCTTAGAAAACCTATATTCACAATAACATAGGTTGTTTTGAAAACAATATCAGTCATCATATCAAAAGTTCTCCTTTGGATAATTTTATGAAATCGCTGTCCTTTAACATCCAGCGACTATCCAGAAAGCAGAACCATTGAATCATGCAATTGCATTAGGCTTTAACCAGTCTTATTACTATGGATGTATTTCCCAATAACACTTTACGTTTTTGCACAGCCAAGTGATACATATATAACGATGTTTATTGCAAACTATCTTTGTCGCAAATCTTATGTCCTACAAACGTTCTAAATGTCAGTGGAAATCAAACTACTTTTACAGTTGATATCCTCAACGAAGAAGTGTAGAAACACTGAACTAATGTGACCCTCTCTTGTCCGAATCCAAACAACTACTGCGAAACAATCCTTCACTAAGGATATATTATATGAACGGCGATGTATGTTAATATTGTTATGAACATCTCGCGACTATTATTGATTCTATTTGCAAACTAAACTAAGTGTAACGATTGAGTAGAATAAAATAACTTTTACCAAAACCTTTTCTCCCAGATTTATTTTAAATATTATATGTGGAAACACGGTACACTAAGTGATCTTACATTGTCGTCACCATTCAGAACTGATAAAAAAATTAAGTTGATGTTTGATGTTTGTGCAATCCGATGTGGTGTAATGCAGCATGAAGTGAAAATTCAGCAACTTTGTTACTGAGAGTCGTTCGTTTGAAAATGTATTTTGTCATTGCTGCTTACAAGTATAGTGGAAACATATATTAACCGCGAATTTATCCAGTCTAATTGTCTTTCTGTCAGCATGATGGACGTTGACTTTTTCAAATTTGTCATGAAACGAGTTCGGGATCAAAATATTTTTCTCAAAAATAATAGTGATGGTGAAACTACATTTTCGAAAATAGGATGCCTATCGTATTGTAGATTCCCATCTGTGCCGAAATATCTCCCAGCAACTAGGACATAAGTTAGGAATTATGTTCAAATCTGCATTTCTTATGGTGGCACGCATTTTAAAACTGATTGTGACTGGATGATTCTATGCTTTGAAAAACTCCACTTTAACGCAAGGCAATGAATCTATTCAAATTGTTAACAGCGACAAATTAAGTCTGACATAAGCCTTCGTGAGATAAAAAATGTATTAATTTTAAACAGAATGATATTTAGATCGCTTAGAAGCTAGAAATGCATTGCATTATAATGGATAAATACATTAAATGCTCTTGAAAGACACAGCCATAAATATACGCCGAAACCAAATCAAAGCTCATAAATATGTTTCGACAAAGAATAAGAAAAGAAGAATAGCTAGAGAGTTTGACCTGTTTGATGGCAAACTGTAACATACAAAGATGTATACCTATACTTGTGAATGTATCATATGGGATCTTGTTATGTGTGCCATGCCAGTCGCCTTTATGAAATCAAACGACATACTAAGTAATATATCGATTGAAAAAAAACAGGCACTTGATCGTCAAACTTATAAATCAGTAAAACACATAATGCCAATTCTAGCGACGATGCCCAGATAGCGTTGGTGTGTCATTTATTTGTTATTCAGCGAGGAGTTTTGTAATTGAATAAAAGTCTCGTCAACTAGAGCATGGATACATTCCCTTACATAACATAGCCATAATCCTATTGGCCTACATAAAATAAACGTGCTTATCATGGAAACGAACACTTCGTTGTGTCCAAGATAATATGGAAACACGTCAAGATGGCCAGAGCCTGACTCTTTGAGACAAACCTCTCCCAGATAAAATGTCTGAAAGATTATTTGGTCAAAAATAAATGTTGCAAGGGAGCGTGGATGAGCAATATAGTCTCATCTCCGAAGAGACAGATTTGATATAGTGGTATCATGATTTACATGGCCAACACTGCCCTCAAATTACTTCCATAGAGACAAAATTTATTGAAGTTCTCCTATAACAGGCCAAGGAGACGGACCTTATAGGAAATTATTTAGCAGATATGTTCGTGGATAAAGTCAGATGTGAACCGACGACTGATTATTAATTGCAAAATAAAGAATGCTTACCTTGGAACGTCATCACTTTCTGGAATAAAGATAGTACAATGCTTCTTTGAATTATGTTCTGGGTGCCGAAGAAGAATGTCACCATTGGATAACAAACAATCAAAAGCAATTAAAACAGACAACGGTGTCGATTCTTATGAATGACGGCTTTTGGAAGACGAACCATTTTACGTTAAAAGATGAAATACCTTTACGTTTCTACACAATAATATATTTTAATTAAGAGATTCGTTGGTGGATAATATTGTGCATATTGTTTTATCAGCGTAGTCTTGGATATCACGTAGAAGTTTAGTGACATGTTTAGATCTTGTGTACTATAAAAGTGATGATATCGTTTTGAGAGCATTATCATTAGTTTTTACCTTTAGCCCAGAATCGGATCATGCACGAATAACAAAATGCCAGAGCCTTAGATCATCGAAAGTCGTGTTTGACTCCACACCATTACCAATATTGCACATAAGGTCATGTTTAAATTGTTTGTATTGTTTAGGTTTTTTTGCGCTAAGGAACTTTATTCTTATGATTAAACATGTTTAATTTAAAATGGCTATTTTCCCTTGTTTCCTGGAACCATATGTATATATCGAGGGTTGAAAAGTAAAAGAAGCTAACTACAGTTTTCAACATTTTGAGATATTCTACATGAAGCTTTAATTTTATTTAAAAAGGATATATGAGCCTATTAAGTTAATTAGTAATATTCCTTAAGATGAAATATTGCATATAGCGAATACATTGAGATAGACAAAGCTTAATATTTGAGTTGCAATTTCCATTTATAAAACGTGTCTCCATATGTCACGTTTCTTTTTCCATACCGTAAAAAAGGATCTCTCAGCTGTCATCGTCTTTTACTGCCAGAATGAATATCGTAACATAATATCTTATTATCTTTCACTAGAAATCGAAATAAAGGAAGGTACTGTTTCAAAAGAAAAAAAACAAAAAAAAAAACATCGAAAAATAAAACAACAAACAAAAACGCACATGTGTTTGTTTTCTTTTCTTTCTTTTTCTTTTATAATTTAATGGCTGTGCAGCATGGTATCGTTGTAGATGTTCAGCTGGGTATCTGTATATGTGTGGATGTACGACAGAAGTACAGATTTGTAAACTTTTTCGTATCGTTGATCCATAAAGGGGAGCGTGTGGTTAATATAAGTCTGGCAAACCCAATAATTTGGTTTGACAATAGACACATAAACCAGGTCAAGATGTTTTATTAGCAAGATTTTACAAATATTTCACTCAGTCACCTATGATTGTACGGGCTGTACAAATGATTTAGTCACGAGTCTCAAGTTTGTTTATATTTATTGTGGTTTAAACTGAGTACAATATTTTCATTTACATTGCATGAGATTATTTGAATCAAGCTTTCATCACTTTCGATGTTTACATCACATGAGAGTATGTGAATCTCGCTATCATCGTTTTCATTGGATGATGTCAATTCATTTCATTACCTATATTGTTTATCACTGTGTGTTGTGTTGTCATTTAGTAAAAACATCCATCCAGGTAAAATCTTGTTACACACATTTTTTTGCTGCTTAGGTATCTAGAATATTATATAACGTTTGCAATATTATTACATATTTGATGCTACATTAAAATTGTAAGATTGGTAAGTTTGTGAAAAGTTTTTTTTTTAGAAACAGCTTACTCTTCTTTAATCCACATCTTCCGAAAATATTTTGAGCTGAAATATATTCTCACAATTGCATAACTAATGCCTTGAATATACCTTCGCTGTTGTAGCGAAGGAAGGAATATGCGATATTATATACACAGGGAAGTGCTATAAGACATATCTTAGTATTAAACAGTTTTGGAACTAACGAAGTTTCCTTTTCATGAAAAGACCGATTATGGTACAAACGAAGTTTTATCTTGATCATTGTTTAGCATGGTGCTCTCTTGACTAGGGAACTGAGAGTTTGCTTTTCATAGATTTATTGGATCAAAGGGACTGATAGTAAGCATGATATTCTTCTGAAATTGTCCTTAAGGCACATATTTCGTAGCTGAAGAGTTTGCTAACTTTGTCCGGTACCTTTAACCCAAGCTGATTTCATTGATGGAGTTTGTTTTTTTTTCTAATTATACTAGAGTTCATTATCACCTCTCTGAGGTCGTGTTTATTAACTGTATTGTTCACAAAGAGGCTGTGTGATGCCGATTTATCGTGAACCAGTTCAACATCCCTCCTCCCCTTTGTTTCTATTTTCAAATTTCGTACAGGTTCCTTCATAAATTTCTTCAAGCCCAAGAAGTCTTAACTTCAGTGGAAATACAATATACAGCTTGACCGTCCTTGCAATTCGTACTATTGTTTCCCATTATGAAGGAATATACATTTTACGCTTTCAATAATAACATATAATAAATAGCAATACATATGCAAACGTTCGAGTTTTACGGATATATGCGTATATTTTCATTTTGCAACATTTTGAAGGAAATGTAGAAATGTAAATGATATGAACTGGTTTAGATCTTGCTCTCAACATATATCATGCTAATAAAGACTTGCATGATGAGAGATATTAGTTTCAATATATGATAGGTACTAATATCACAGTAATCTCATCTCCTTGTATCTAGAAATCGGGTTACATTACTAGGTTTGAGAGTGTGGATTGTTAAGTTGTGACAGCAAATAATAATTCTATAATACAATATTCCAATGAACAACAAGTAGTTATAAAGATAGCTTCGAAGTCATATGTTGAACCACGTGAAGCTGGCTCTGATTTATTCTTGCAAGGAATTTTTTTATAGTTCGGTGGTAACAATATTACTTTTCTGTTTTTCTACCAAGTTTTAATTTGATATAAGTTTATTTTACCCACTGCAAATAAGAAAAATGACAATTTGTAATCATTGTAGAATATATTTATGTATACGTTTTCCTAAACACCTTTTATTGCCAGCTTATATGCTCATTTCTAGGCAGTGTTAGAGCATTCGCCTAATATGTTAGGTCATGTGACAGCCAGTTTTTTTTCTTCTGGTTTAATATAGTTCCGCAAACTATTGATGTAGTCAGGAAGAAACTAAATATCAGATCATTATTTTTGGCTGTATAGAGGGTGTCATCTCATACCATATACAGCGGTGAAAGGTTTATGTACTGTGCTCCTCACTCCATAATATTCAACTCCAATAACTGATTTACTTTTTCAGTAACAGAGATAATGATATTAAGCCCATGATAATTTAGATATATATTAGATGTTTGCATGACATGAAGACCAATTAAGCCAGTCAAGTAAAGGATAAATTAACTCAATTTTAAACTAAGTCAAGTCCAACATACAATATTACATTACAATAGTTTTCGATGAAATAAAAAAATAAAGGTAACACACAAATAATTAAATTAAATGAACATAGCACTGCAGCTGAAGTCAATTTATGTATTCTATAGAACCATTTTCAGATACAGGAAAACAACAGATAACTATGTCATGATGTTGTTAATTAATATAATATGTGAATGTCTAAAACATAAAATTAACTTGTAAGGCAGAAAATCATGATAGGGTTTCAGAAGCGCACTACTTTCCTTACTGAACATTACTTAATTTTCTCGAGTCCATTAAATTCTTCTTTTTATCCTGAACACGTGTGTTTTATGTTTACTGTATTATTTATATTACAGCTAGTAAAATATTGGTTTTAGTTTCAGTACCTTCGAATTTTATGAATAGACTCTAGAATGTAAGCAAAAGGTCTTTGAAAATAACAGACATAGTACAAGCTTGACCATTCCACTTTTATTACAGCTTTTCTATTGCAACTTATAAATCAGTTAACATATACATTGCAAATTCATCTCCAAGAAGGATTTATCGTATATAAATCTAGGGTTGCAGATAAAACATTATTTTTCTTTTCATTTATTTTCTGAAATAATCCAGTGAATATGATATGCTGTAATATTGCAATTAATTAGAGAATAATATTTTCATACTACTAACAGATATAGAATACTGGACAAAAGAGTCAGGACCTGCTCGAGAACATTTAATTGTTTGTCCTGAACATAGTTGCGATTTACATATGAACAATAGTAGTACGTTCAGAACTACCACGTTATATGACTGTACAAACATCTTCTAGGTAACCAGTCATACTATATTTCTATCAACCCATGGATTATTGTAACATAGCATTTCTCGTATAACATCATGTCGCCCACGAGATGTTAAGCTAATAACTAATGTTAGCTCGTGTGCGACCCCAAATCTCTGCACTGAAGTACTGCTATAGGATATCCTCTTTAAAATGCTGTCGTTACAGCTGCAACATGACATTAGCACAGCAGGTGAAGAGTGACAAAGGTCTGCTTAGATCATAGTTTGTTCGGATCATATCATTCATCATGTAAAACAAAGGTTGGCCAGCGTCTTCTTACGTATTTCTGTCACGTTGTCGTCTTTTGACATGTTGAGATAATTTTACTGTGCGAAGATGCTAGTTGTAAGTGATAAATGATGAAATCATCCTTTATTAAAGACTTCTCTTTGTATGAACCAACAACAACGATTAGACATTGTTAACACTCAGCTGATTCACGCTAAATGGCTACTTTCGTCAGTTTTAAATACTGAAAATCAAAACAAAGTATTTCTGGAACTGCTAATGCTGATATTATTTACTTCAACAATTCCATGATTATGTGTCCGACAAATATTTGGGTGCAGCAGCAGTTTGATTGACAAAATGCACATTCAGTAGTTTTGGATGCATACGAGCTTCGATATACATTTAGCAAGTGTTGTGTGTGCCAAGTGTTTTACCATCAATTGTTCTTCTAGCAATAGTACTTTACAATAATTTTAGCCATCAATGGTAAGCATACATCTACACATACGATATACTTTGATGCCGAGTTAAAAAAACTCCGCAACGCCATTACTCAAATAAAGATATATTTCTTAAAATTAGAATATCAGAAAAGTATGGAACATTTCGCCAAACATCGTATCGTTTCTCAAGCCTTATTATAATATGCCGGAAAGATATTTGCTATCCAGGTTAAATTTTAAAATTACCATTTAGATTGTAATTCATTGTTACATATTTAACATTTTCAGTAAATATGATGAAACATTATTCAATTTAAATAGTATAAGAACACTAACTATAGTGTAATGTTATGAATAATATCATTCAAATTATATAGAACAGTTTAGTGCAATATTTTTTTTAAAAAAGTCATACAATTTCTTAATCAATGTCATGATCTACAATAATATCATCTTGCAGTGCAAAGTAAACTTTAATATTACCAGGACCATGGGTAATTATATTACTATCGTCTTTTTACTCATATATAGATCATGATCTGTATTATTTAAAGAAAATTGAACAACAAAATACGACAAATACACAAACTCCTTGAATCGGAATATTATATATGAATTGATGAAGAGGAATTTAAATTTTGTTTCCTCTGTTCTTATTTAGTTTCGTTATATTATTGCCTTCCTTGCTTATCGTGTTATTCAGTTTTGTACCTCGAATCATTAAAGTCCATGTTTTGAGAATGATGATGAGAATTTATTTTAAGGCCTCTATATTTGTAATAATTATATTTATAACTGCCAGCGAATATGGAGATGCTAAATTAAAACTTATGTGATTATATAAATTGATTAGGTCCTGCAGGGATGCATATAACTGTCCTGATTTGAACGGGAAACGTAAGTTGAATTACGACAAAGTCACATCTGGATTTGAACTAAGTCTTATCATACGATAGGGCTTGTCGAAATGTCAATCTATGCCAAAAATATTAATATTTTAAAAGAAAGGATGTTTGCAAATCAGATTAAGGAAATAAAAGACCCCATCGGTATAAGATTGCAGCCAAATTGGTTCCAGCAAGTAAAAACATAACTGCAACAAAATTTGTAAAAAATATCTAAAGGTTTCCATTTTTGCACAAGTTTGTAATTGATCCCTCAGGATGCAAAATTATCCTGATGCTGCAATATATTAGCTTTTGATGAAACTTTTAAGACCGTGCACAAGGTCAAAAATCAAAGGAAGTTATGTACTTACGAATGAAATCAAATTGCTAAAATACTTCGTAAATATTGGAGGAATACAAAATAAAATTTGAGACAATAGGAGTTATCGTAGTGGAAGGGAAAATTGCGTTTTAAGCTGTGATTTTATAGTTTGTGTTGTTTCGTTTTTGCACTGAATTATAGTATTTGCTACTTTCATCACTAGTGCATGTATTGGCTCTCACTAAAGGCTCTCATTAAAGGACTTTAAATTGGTTCACAGTACATATAACTATTTACGCTCGCGTAAGTACTTTTATGGGAGGTGTGATTGGGTCTATAATTTCCCACCAAATATTCCAGGTAATGCGCTGTAAAGAGCCAATACATTTAAAGTTATGTGTCACGTTTTCTGCCCAACCAATGGTAATATTTTTGAACCGTACGAGCGCGGAGCGATTCCCTCTGGTAAGGACTTTGGCGTCAGTTGAACAGATTTCATTCTGGAGTGCAGATGTGTTGTTATTTTTTTCTTTGTGGCTATCGCTTTATGCTGTTAGACCTTTATCGTTCCTGAAAGTTTAACCCTGGCAGATCATCCTCAAAGATAAGTATTTTTTTATATTACCTTGTTTCATTCTGCTTACCTTTTACTTTGCTATGCATTTCATCACACTTATATTGGGTCATTCAATCTGTAAAAGATTGCAGCGACATTTGAAATCAAAAACAGACGCTAGATTACGTCCCGGTTTTAATATTTGTCGCTATTCCATAATTTATATGCACGGGGTTGGGGCAGGACCGTCAACAAAATTATTAGGCACGATCTACCTGTCGTACGCAAAATTCAACCAAACATAATTGTTCCTTTGGTTGGGGAAAACGATTTTAACCGGGACGATTATACATCGCCAGAGGAAGTAGCGTACAGGATCTTAAGCTTAGCATCTATATTGCAACGTAAATATCAGGTTAAAAAGATAGTCATTTGTTCTTTATTGCCTCGTTTTACGGCAAGGGCAAGGGCGAGGGCCAATAAATTAGAGCACTCCTACATAACATTGTACAGAGCTAAAGCACAACAAGCAAATGACATTTTAGGAATGGAGGTGGACAGACACAATTATCTTGCATTCTGGAACCACAATGATAAGTTCTTCTTTTCTGAAAAAGCTACAACTTGCATTCAACGTTTCGTCGGGACGGCGTTACATGTCGCTATCAATAGAATACATATATATATATATATATATATATATATATATATATATATATATATATATATATATATATATATATATGGCTCTTATGGTTCTGTAGGGTTCTTTTTCTATTTGATAGCGACATGTTTGCAAGCCAATATATAATTCCCATCGTCCCTTACTAACTTAATTTCATCAACATATGTGCCTAGGAGAGCTTTGTTTTGTATTTTGACCTTGTCTTGTTAAATATTATCGAACAAAATCTGCTAATGACTGCATGCTTGTTTTCTTCCAACTGTTTTGTCTCACTGGATTGGGTTTTGTCAGCGGATTCCGTACTAATGGTTTTTATATTTAGCTTGTATTTTTCATCTGGTTCTGTACCAATGGATTGTGTGTTAGCCACCTGGTTCCGTACCTCTTTTGTTGTATTTGCTTTGTTTTCCAGCTGGTTCCGTACCTCTGGTTGTTGTTTTTATTTGTGTTTTCCATCTCGTTCCGTACCACTGGATTGTGTATTAGCCAGCTGGTTCCGTACCTCTGGTTGTTGTATTTACTTTGTGTTTTCCAGCTGGTTCCGTACCACTGGATTGTGTTAGCCACATGGTTCCGTACCACTGGTTGATGTATTTGCTTTGTGTTTTCCAGCTGGTACCGTTCCACTGGATTGTGTTATCAAGCTGGTTCTGTACCTCTGGTTGTTGTATTTGTTTGTGTTTCCCAGCTGGTTCCGTACCACTGGCCTGTTTTAGCTGTCATTATATATGTTTCCAGTTGCTAATAGTTCATGCTTGGCGTACTTGGGTTCCGCATCTCACTACTTGACACTTCATTAGCCATTGGTCCGCACCTCATTACAACAAACAGTGATTTTTATAATATTATAAACAGAGTTATGCATTTGCAACGATTGCTGCGTAGTAAGCAACTAACATTGAGGTAATTATTAATCATAACAGCTACACACATACCATTCCATCACAAAGTACAGACACTCCATCAAAAAGTACAAACACAAAGTATCAGAAGGGGGTTTGATTTGCGTATTACAATAGCGCTCGCGGTTCGTTGAGATTTTCATGCCATTTTCAGCACAAATGCTTCAATTGTTTAGGGGGACATTTATTCATTCGCTGCCCCAAACGAATGTCTCACCCCTTTAAAGTACTTCCACGATACATCCAGCAACTGCAGCGACCTAACAACCAGCTTTCTTGTTTCCAACGATCAGAGCAACCTCGAAACACTTACCCGAACAACAAGAAGGCTGTCGGCAAATAGTGCTGTCCCTTTGCCTAACCCTGTCGAAATTGACTGCTTGCAATATTGGCTTCACGATTTCGATCCTGCCACAAATGAATACCTGCTTTTAGGTATTTTAATGGTTTCGATGTTGGGTTCAGGGGGATATTGCAAACACACGTATGTCAGAATCTGAAATCGGCTCAGGCTAATGCCCAAATTACTGAAGAAAAGATACAGAAAGAATTGACAGCGGGTCGTTTTGCAGGGTCTTTTCTTACAAAACCATTTCCTAATTCACCCATTTCACCCCTGGGTCTAGTCGAAAAGAAATCTTTTGGGTCTTCAGACTAGTTCATCACCTTTCCTTCCCACTGGGCGACTAGGTTAACGATGGAATTCCAACTCAACAACCAACAGCACACTATGAAGGCATTGATAATGCTATCAAATGTATAAAACAGCTAGTTAGGGTGCTTTTATGGCCAAAATAGACATATCTAATGCTTTCCGCATTCTTCCTATCTGTCCCATGCAATATCATTGTTTCGGCTGTTTGTGTCGGAACAAGTACTATTTTGACAAATGTTTACAAATAGTTCCATTTGCCAGATATTAGATACCTTTAGCAATTCCCTTCAATGGATAGCGAATACAAAGTTATATATAACACACATGAGTCATGACACATATATTGGACGAACTTTTGATACTAGATACAACTCGTCTCCAATGCCAGCATAAGCTTGATCGCTTTCTGAATGTATGTGCTGATATCGGCGTTCCTATGGCTGCGGTTTAAACATTTGCCCCATCAACAACCATGACTTACCTCGGATACGAATTAGATTCCGTGGCAATGGAGGTTCGCTAAATGTGCTAAATGTGAAAAATGTGCTAACCTCATACATTTGTATCTCACGCGATATAACATTACTCTCAAGGAGTTGCAATCCATCATGGGTAAGCTTAACTTTGTCACATTAGAATAACAAAAGAGGCAAACGAATATTTAAAGACCTGACAACATTTTTACGTGGTTTTAAAGGTAGGTCGTTATTCTTACCCGACATTTAGATGACTTCTGTCTCGTTGGACTTGTACACATATGCTTCTGCCTCAGTAGGATATGGTGCAGTCATAGGCACACACTATTTATGGCATCTGGGATCAGACATGGGCATATCAAACTATATCGCTTCTATAATTCTACCCCATCGCTCTGGCAGTTAAGATCTGGGTAGAACACTTATCCAATAAATGTATATATTTTCACACTGACAATCAAGCCGTAGTTGAAATCATAAACAAACAATCCTTTAAAGACACAAAATCATGCATTTCATTCGCAAATTTGTACTATCTTGCCTTAAATTAAATATTTTGTTCAAAGCAAAACATATACCTAGTACACGTAACATACTCGCCGATGCCCTTTCTCGCCAACAGGTTTCGAGTTTCCACGCCATGGCTCCCTATGCGGGCTCGCACCCTTATCACATACCTCGTCTTCCTCATTATTCAAAAACCGATTCAAACCATTCACAAAAGTAAATCTCTCGATGACCTTTTGCCAATTGACAAAGATGTACTGGATAAGCTCAGTTTCAATGATGCATACCGTCTCAAACAATTTCAGGCGTACCATGTTTTCGGCCAAGTATACATTGGCTTTCCATGCCTTTCTCAGAATCGAGATTACAGTGCAAGCGACTGCACATCAAAATGATAATTTGATAAAATTATCTCAAGCCATTTTCTTCCACAAGCGTCTTACAATCACTTTTCAACACTCCAAACACGGCTCAGGATAACCATATATTTTGCATGATGCTGCCCAACCAAATCCTGCTACATGTCCGATAACTAATTTACAGGCATACCTGACACTCAGGGGTAATACTCCAGGACCACTTTTCATGAACCGCAATGGTCAACTAGTTTCTAGAGTAAACTTTAGTACAGAACGTAGAAGAGCACTTTGCTTTTTTGGCTTTGCCTCTTAACATTTTAAGTCAAATAGTTTCAGAATTGGAGCTGCCACTGAGGTGGTTAGACAAGGTTTAAGTGACAACCAAATAAGGGAATTAGGCTGCTGGAAATCGGATGTATTTAAGAAATACATAAGGATAGGCAAAAGAGTCCTGGCTTCGTAACACTTCAGTTCAGTAACTTTTCTAAGATCGCCATTCTGCTCTGTGGTTTATTGTTCTTTTCAGGTCTTGTGGGTTTCGCAGACCTAGATCCCTGGTCATCGACTATGCTTTGCGGGGATGGCACACACTCGACTCGGACTAATCTGTGTCTACCTGCCGTTTCGACCGCCGGGAGCGTATGAGGGTACTCTAACAGCTCCGGAAGACCAACAGCGCACTCAGGAAGTAAGCGGATCAGTTGTACAATCTCTCCTCAATCCTTGATACAGGCTGGATATACCATAACTACCGGGGCATATGAGGGTGCTCAACTGCCTCGGCAATACATAATTAATCGGTTTAATATTGATCAACATTGTTTTTTTTTTCGTTTCTTTGATGCTGACCATTTTATTTCTTAGCCCCACCCACCTTTTGTGGCTGCCAGAAACACAACAAACTCGATGTGCTGTATTTCTATTTATGGCGGTTGCAGCCTCAAATAATGTATATATTATACCGTATCTCATTGTTCAATTTCTTAACATGTTTACTCTTCAGACTTTGTCTTGATAGTTATTTTGTGTTGTAAATACATATCAAACGTTTGGTTCAATACATTATATTTATTGCAATATAAAGTCACGAAAGTGGCCAGCATCAAGCAAAAAGTTTGTCTTTGTTTTAATTATGTACCCATATAGTTTGACTTTGTAATATTTGAACGACTGACCTAATGAATTCTGTCTTTCACTTTCTGTCTTCCTTTCGACTATATCGATGTCATAAAGAGTAGGATGGCATTATGCACATTTAATTTTACAATCTCATCAAACACATTAGTAATAAAGATACATGTTTTCATTCACTTTCAAACAATAACTTGCGTCCCTATTGTACATACTTAAGAACACATCACATAAAACTATTTACGATCGCGTAAGGACATTGATGGGAGGTGTGATTGGGTCTACAATTTCCAGCCAGATATTCCAGGTAAGGCGCTGTAAAGACCCAATACATTTAACGTTTTGTTTCATGTGTTCTGCCCAACCAATAGTAATGCTTTTGCACCGTTCGAGCGCGGAGCGATTCCCTCTGCTAAGGACTTTGGCATCAGTTGAACAGATTTCATTCTGGAGTGCAGACGTGTTGTCTTGTTCTATATAAATTTTCTCACCTCCACCCCATCATACCTTCCATTATATGTTTATATGTTCTCTTGCTGTTAATCATATACTTTGTTTACTCTGTCTTTTCAGGTTATAGGCGATTGTATCCGCAGTTATCTCTTATAAGGTTATGCGGTATCTAGTCTAAATTGTTTGTTAATACCACATATCTCAGTGTTTCAATTATTAACAACATTACTTACTATAAATTTGTTCGAATAATTATATTGCTATGAATACCTAGGTTTGGTTCTAAGCATTCTCAGGATATACCATTCATGATTAAGGCGGTTGCTGCCACAAAAATTGTATATATTATACCGTGTTTCATTTTTCAATTCCTTAACATGTTTTCTCTTCAGACTTTGTCCAGATAGTTATGTTATGCTGTAAATACATAGCAGAAGTTTGGTTCAATGCATTACATTTATTGCAATATAAAATCACGAAAGTGGCCAGCATCAAACACAAAGTGTGTCTTTGTTTTAATTATGTACCCATATAGTTTGACTTTGTAATATTTAAACGACTGACCTAATGAATTCTGTCTTTCACTCTCTGTCTTCCTTTCGACTATATCGATGTCATAAAGAGTAGGATGGCATTATGCACATTTAATTTTACAATCTCATCAAACACGTTAGTAATAAAGATACATGTTTTCATTCACTTTCTGACAAAAACTTGCGTCCCTATTCTACATGCTTAAGAACACATCACATAAATACATATCTACGTACATGTATACGTGTATGCATATTGACGATACAGTTTGGGACTCAGAACATATACTGGGAGAAAGAGACCAGATAAATACAAGCTAACATAAGAAAGATTGTTAATGCAAGTCTACAGACTATCATATAACATTTGAAAACACCCGGTTTTGACGTCTCTGCATATATATTCTCTAAATGTAACTTGTTCTTATATTTTCTTTTAAGTTCTTTAGCAATATAACAATGATATACATATTTATAACTGGCATAAATATTTGATTTTGCCCCGATTTTTTTATTAAGACTTGAATTAGTCCCATTTCTTTGCTTGACAGATTTTGGTTCGATGTGTACGGCGTGAAATTGGCGACAAAAGCATTTTTCTTTATTTCCTTGGAAGAGAATGTATACATTTATGTTATGTACCTAAAACAAAGTATTGAATATTGGCTATTTATTAGCAAGTTTATATCATCATAAGATCTAAATTATTACATATTTAGAGCATAAAGCATTGTTGACTAAAGAACCAAATCACTGAAATTAGGCATGTGATTTTATCTTCCCACCGCCTGTATTTTATAGATAATATATATTTCAGTCAAAATTATACTGATATTTGGAGGATTTTGGATATAACTGAAAAAGGTCCTTCCATTGTGTTGAACAAACGTTTGCACTTACAGGACACGGGTCATCTATAATCTACAAAAGTGTGATATTATTATAGTCATAAAATCGTGCATGTTACGTTTGCACAGCATACCAAAGTATTCGTAAACAATCGGTAGTTTCTGCGTGCCGAAAACGGATATGACTTACAGCTCTCACTCATATTCAAGCTAGCCATTTTTGTGTTTAATTTCCTATTTAAATGTTCATGTGATATGTCTTACGATCGTGTTTTTGTACAACAAACATGGCGCACTGTCACTGGACGCCTGAAATGTACAAACGTGTGATATTATTATAGTCATGAAGAATGCATTTGTTACGCAAGCACACTATACAGATGCTTAATAAGACTTAAAACAATCGTAGTTTTTCTTATTTAAATTCAAACAATCATTTGATAAACTCCGTAAAGAATCGGCAAATTCCGCGTGTCATAAACGGATATGATTTAACTGTATCCCTTCTATTCAACAAAGCCATTCAAGTGATTATTTTTCCGACGTAAATGGCTGTGTGATGTATCACACGATCGTACTTTTGTACAACAAATATGGTGCACTGTGTTCCATATGGATGTAAGATAAATGAGTGATGTAGGGACAAAATGGTTCTTTCTTTTCCCGAATTATACTGCTTACCAAATAAATGTGGATTGAAACTGTGGGATTTCATAGGGTGAAGGAAGGGAAAGTTGTACCATATACACCAGATTAGTCAGAAAAACACAAACTGATATATCTTGCTCATTCTAATTAAAATATTGATAAAGATTTATCGTTTGTGCTAAGAAATATACGTATCTCTAAAACAACATACTCAGGTTAAGTCTTCCGGAGAAATTATAAATATTCGTTTATAAAGCAATAATATTTAACAAATGATATTCAACATAATAGATTTATAAATGTACATTGTTCACATTAAATATTATAAGAAATATATTATATGATATAGACTAGATTAAATTATATATATATATATATATATATATATATATATATATATATATATATATATATATATATATATATATATATATATATATACAGAGAGAGAACGAAACAGACACAGTGACAGAAAGAGACAGAGAGAGACTGACATACAGAGAGACAGAGACAGACAGACTGACAGACAGTGACATAGACAGAGACAGACAGACGACAGACAGAGACAGACAGAGAGAGAAAAAAATGATGCTGAGCATTTTGACAGTTTTGTACCAGCAACATGAAGTTGACAATTAATTGTATTGTTTGTTTAAATTTTTCAACATGATTTCTTAATGTGCGCGAGCAAACTGAAGGCTTGTTATTCCTAGTCAATGTTGTCGTTCACATTGACTCCATTATTCCATGCATATAAGAAAGGAAATAATTTGTGCTTAATTTGTACCACGCCACTGCACGGTAAAATGAACTAGTCAAACAAACACTAAATTTAAAATGAACATAAGTAAACTAGCCTGTTATATTGACATTTATTCCTTCTTATTCATAATGCGAAAATTATTAAAGAAAAAAAAATCAATTCACTAACTCCGCATATGTAGCGGATGCCGGCTGCTGTTTGCATACTTTGCTGTATTGTGTATCATTTATGTCATATTAAATCGCAGAAGAAAGGATGATATCACCCGATTGCTTCAAAAAACCTGCCATTCACACATGATCAGTTATAAGGTGCAAAATGCTAATATCGTATTGTATCCATGTTAAATATTAGATGGTACATCGCAATCAAAAATCGTTCTTTTAAAATACATTCACTGTGAGTATTAATGCTAATTGTTTCGTATGCATGTGTTACCAAAGTATTTTTTTGGGACCCCGAGTGGCCTAGTGGTCTAAAACGCTGTCCGTTACGGATCACTGCCATCTCACCTCTGTCTGCGTGGATTCGAGTCTAGGATTCGGCGAATGTGGATATGTGAGTAAGCTTGCCAGTAGCTTCTTGTGGTTCTTTCTGGTGATTTCCCGGTTTCTTCCTCCACCATTAATACTGGTTGCAATGTATAGCCTATCGCGTACTGAAAAATGGCGTTAAGCCCCAGAACAATAACAACAACAACAACAACAAAGGTATTTTTAAAGCCAGTTATTGCTTTATATAGCATCTAACTTGCAAACGTCAAATATGATTAGATATTTCAAACAAATAGAAGCCCAAGTGATGGATAAATACAACTGGCAGTGAGCAATAAATTCCTTGCTTAAATATACGGAAATGATCTCAGATACAAAGGTCATTTTATTACAAAGTAAGCCAAACCCAGAAACTGGCTTTGAATTGTTTTAAATCTGCAGAGTTCTTCCTGTTATCAAAGACAGAATACATAAGGTAGCCAGCTTTGGTTACTTTGGATTGTTTTAGGTGTGCCAAATGAATTTAAGGAATTTTGAATTTGTATCAAAAATTGTATAAATTCGTCTGTAAAACTTATGCTTTGTTACTATTTTTTGAAGCATTCAGAGATATCTGCCTGATATGGTGTTCATATGTATGACTAGAATTATATCAATGTCATCCTCCTGTATTCATTTGTAGGAATATAAATATTACACATTTTCTATATTTAGATTTTTGCGAAAACATTATCTGATGGTATTTTCATCTTCAAACACTTTCTAAATCAACTGATTGATTTTCTTTATACCTAATGCATCATGATACAGTTAGAAACATTCTTGGACACAAGACGTAAAGACAAATGGTTGTTCTGGACAACGTTATTCCCACGTGCTTAAAAGTTCTTGAGATAGCACCCAATCATCTATACTATTCTGTTGTGGGGGTTCTTGTCCACTTTAGGAAATGGTGATTTTGGACCACTGTTAAAGCACACATTTGTTGGTGCTGCTGGGTGTTGTGGACCACTTTTGGTTGTATTAGACAAGTAACTGTACTAAATTGAAAATGTCTCTTCCATTCCGTCCATGGAATGTTTATTGATTGGGATAGAGTGATGAGGTTATTCCAATAGTGAAATTAGAGGAGGATAGACGAGGCGTATGATAAGACTTTTTAGGCTGCATTCGCTTCTGATGAGATAATGCGTCAGCGAGGGCGTTAGAATCCAGGAGTTGAAATGGTTAGTATAAACAAACCATTGGAAGACCCGTTTGTTTTTCTTTGGTAGGGATTACTTTTCCGAATCTGAAGAGGCATTTTTGGAATGTCTTCTAGTAAAAAGAATCCTGTATGTGCTCCCGAGAAGTATCTTTGAGAACGTACATGACTGGAGAGGGTTTCTCAATGGTATCAATGACAAAAACATCTTTGGTCCAATTAGGGGTGTAACTCATTTGCTAATTCTCCTACTTTGTATATGGATATAGAAAACAACGATTCAATGACTTGTTGTTCATTGTATGCCAACAATGCTTCCGTGAGAGTCATTTTAATGTTGCGGTGCTGTGCCAGGTGTGATTGCAATGGTCAAAGATTTATAGCAAGGAATATAAGTATATGTTGGTGTTATCGCCGGTAAACCTCTTTCATTTGTGATTTTTTGAGTTCTGATAAACCTTTTAAGATGGCCGTTTTGCTTTGATTGTATGTGCTTTAGAAGATAATATTGGGCTTTCGTGCACTACAATGGTATCAAACGTTTCTACAAATTTCATTTTTAGTTGTGATCGTGATCGTTTTTCGCTCAAAAAAGGCCTAGATCGAAAACTGATTGCTTCTTGCGGCGACGTGAAAGAAGCTGATTAACATTTTGGCCGAGATCTGTCCAATCTTCTACACCGAGTGCTCATTTAACTCCAGTGCTGGATTATACTTCACCATATAAGTGACCCAACGTGAATCAAACAGAAACATCTTATCTCTTAGAGTCACGTGGGATATCATGAACGTTTATTATTTAAGTATATGTGATTAAATCAGGTGCTCCTACAGAATCCGATACTTATCCAACTTTATGAGTTTGTGACCCAGAAAATGAATAAGGTTATCCACCATATTGTATCGATCGTCACAGAGACATTCGTATCAATAAAAGCAGAAGTTTTGTAGTAACCGATGCATTTTCCCTTCCGGTGTCCTTGTCCGGTCATCGCGGTATCTCTAACGTAAATTCTTTTTTTTATCTAATGTTATTCCAATTTTTAAGATCTTTTTCATCCTTTTCCAACTCTATTAGTCCTCTATAATCATAAAAATTTAAAATATATATCTTTAAAACTTCACTTTTCTCGCCGCTATAAATTTTCTCAGCTCCTCTTCCGATGATTTTTCACGTTTTTCTTCAGGTTCCTTGGCACGGTGTTCGTCCTCAGGCAAACTCCATAATAAGCCTTACTCAGTCACTTTTTCGGCCGAGAAATCTCAAAAAAGCTGGATCTGCTATATGAAACATGTGTATATCCCCAGAGTAGTATACGTTTCCACTGATTTTTGTTTCCACTCTCAGTTCAGCATTGTAATGTTTTAACTATTCAAGAAGCTGCCTTATGTATTGTTTGCATTACCGTCCGTGTTTTGCTGGATAAAAGATCAGTACGTTTGGTTGAGATGACCTAAGACGTGAAGGTACCATTTATAATAATTATCCATTGCAGACGATCCAAATATCACTAATGTCTGGAAGTGTGCCCTCACAAAATGCTCCAGCCATACAGCAGGAGACTGATAACAACAATGAATATCCAAATCACCAGAAGCGGTAGTGATCTTAGCATGCTCACATTATTTAGTCATTTCATTTTTCGAAAACTGACTCTGAGACTTTTTTTCATTTGAGTCCTTTTTCCTTGTTTTCAAATACTGAAGACTGGTTTCGCTTTTTTGGTTCTTTTTCTTCTGCCATCTTTAGGAGTCTCGCCGTCATTTCGTTTTCTTTCTGTTTAATGTTTTCACACAGTTGAGTGAGAGCAGGGTTGCACCATTTCCAGGCAACAACTCGCTGAAACGACGGATGACCATCTTGTTCCTTATGACGCAATAGCGTAACTCCGGTAGCTGATCGATACATATTTTGAGAACGTCCTATTGCTGAGGATAATTAGTTGTCCAAAGAAAACTACCTTTTCCAATGCAAACACTTCTCAAGCTTTTGTTGATGTACTAACCTGGTATGTAACATTCATAAAATCCTTTCCGATAGGGTTTAGGGGTCATTTTCTCATCGCGCAGAAACGTCATACTGTCATGTTTGATCAAAACATATCAGCATCAGCGAATTCCTTCCCAGTAAAGCCTCCGCAATGGTTTCTCGTTATCGCGCCTACGTTTATGTTGTAGAAGCCTGGGAACAGTACGAGGCACTGTGTGATACGCTGAATGTATTTAGGCACATCATAGTAATACTGAGTGAGATAAAAGGCTTTTCCTCTTCTGGTTGCATCTGACACAGATCCAAGATTGGTAAAATATGCCCTTTGACATGTTTCCTAAAACCATGTCATCAAACTCGTTGAGTGTTCTGCATCTTGTCTTGGTGAGGATTGAGCGAGTATATTGTCACTCCATCATATTTCAGCATGTTAGTTCGGGGTAAGGTCATGAGCAGATCATAAAGATCCTAAATGATTTTATAAAAGTTCTGCATACAAAATATAGGCTGGTCTGTTTTCTTTTCATATTCGTGTTGAATTAATGACCTTCGATTTATATATAATTCACATAATTCGGTATTAATTCCAAGAGATGTCTTACACTTCTCTTGTCATTCGGTTTGAATCAAGCAGTAGAAACTCCCCGGGTTGTTGTACAAATCCATCAATATATAGATTGCTCATAAAACACTTTTCTCTCGTTAACGTAATAAACATTTACTATTATATGTTTCACAAAATATTTTGCTGCTCACCGTCTTATTTCTAAACTGTCTAATCTATTATTGGATTGTCGTCTTTGGTGTGTCCAATAGGAATAACTCCTCGGTGAGCTTTAAACACAAAACGATGACGGATGCTCTGCTCCCGTTCACGTACAAGCGAACGATGGAGTATCCCTGGGTGCTCAATCTTTCCATGTACCTTATTTTAGCACTCATGTTGCGTACATCTCCATTTGTTTAATCTTCATAATGACTAAACACATACTGACTAAACACGTGAATTACTAAACGACCTTTCCTCACACAGTTGCATTTTCTTTGCTCGGCTAGAGGTTCTCAATTTTACGCATTAATATTTAATCGCTCTGACGTTTCAATCACCGAAGCGCTGAGACACTTAGAGGTGACCTTGAAAACATTCCTTGCAGCACTGTCGGGGTCTAAGAATCTAATTTCCCTTCACGAAAATGGCATTATGATCCGGATAATACGCTTTCAATCATGCCGTGTTGCACTATTCCATGTTGCCCTGATGTAACCACGAGCACCTGTTGGATCTGCACAGTGACATTTTATAACAAGGAATTAAACAAACAGTCTTCTTTACTATGTACATATCAACGTGCTTTCAACTTCATTATCATATAAAACTTGTCACTGACCAGGCAAAAATAACAAACAAGTAAAGAAACAGTCGACAGTATAAATAAACACCTATCATCAAAAGGATGGAGTACAAAAAACTATAAATGGTGCATACATTTCTGTAAAATGCAGTGCCATATCCAGGAAGAGAGTGTATCATAAGACATGAACATTATAAGCCCTATCCATGATCGAATGACTCTACATGGATTGATGGCACTAGTGATAGGAGCACTAAAGGCGATGCTGAAAAGTCATACACATCGCAATTTCGTAAGAGAGTACAAATTTCTGGCGTGCGAGAGATCATCACCTCGCAGCAACACATGCGGAAATTGCTAGTTAAGCGCAAAGCCCTCACTGGATAAAGTGCTAAACTCTCTAAACTCCTTTTGAATTCAGTACGAAAATAATAAGACGATCGCGATGAGCCAAAATATAAACAAAACAATATCAAATTAACCCACTAGCCATTCACAATCAACTCGACAAAAATCATTCGGGCTTCAGAAAAGTTATTCACTGCACTAACCCCACCCCGTCCTCAGTCGACAAGAACTCAAGTTGCGTACACTAATGCCTACCGTGGATACAGGACCACAAACACACACAACAATCAAACATGGAATAGCTCTTAACGTTCTTTTGGTGCTACGGCTTAAGAGCATCGATGGGTGGATGAAATCCTAATCATCGTTTATCAACGTTTATCAACGTTGCGTAAAAGTAAGCAAATCCAACTTCCCAAACAAATAAACTCTACAAAAGCTTGCAGGGGCCATGACGGGCATGTCGTCTAAAGAGCTCACCGTTACGGATAGCTGATACCTCACCTCTGTATGCGTGGGTTCGAATTTAGGATTCGATCAATGTTTGTGTACTTGTCAAAAGCCTCCAGTGCGTCTGCGGTTCTTACCTAGGTTTACACAGATCTTCCTGAACCATTCATACTGGCCGCCATATTCAGCCTTTCTTGTGGTGAAAATGGCGTTAAACTCTACAACAACAGCAACAACTACAAAAGCACTTATGAAAGTCTAAAACAAGGACGCCTACAGTATTTTCTTGGCGATGCTCTCAGCGAATCTTTCTGTTGCAGAACATTTCGATTGCATCTCCAACTGCTAGCGATATATTGATACCATCCAAACCACCGTTATTACGTTTTCCACTGTGGTCAAAGATATTCCTAAACTGGAATCACTCACCTATGAACCTCTCTATCACCGTTTTCGGACTCTATGTAAAGGTAGCGGACAATAAACAGTTCGTGGTTTATCCATTGCTGATGTCCAAATTATAATACAAAACAGATCTAAATTACTGTATTCTCAAAACCATTTCGTACGTTATGCTGGTCTTAAGACACGTAACATACTAATCATGAAAATACGTGTGATCGTTTCTTACAATGCTTTCCTCAACTACTTAACATACACAGCCACGTATCGTCGGTACACTGTCAAGAACAAACCGTTCAGATGCCAGACAAGGAAGCTGTATGGTTTGGAAAATACTAATACGCACAGTCACTTTGACACGGAATTGTACACGGACCCTTACCTTATGCAGAATATTCCCTTACACAATTGGCAGCAAAACATGTCATATGCATGATCGGCTATAAAACATTCTGCTCCATCGATGAAAATTTGTCTTTAATGTATCGTCAGTATCGCGGATTGTATCACGTGGTTATTTCAGCAGCTCGTGGATGAATCGAAACACATGAAAGACATCCGAAAAATTCCAACAACAATGTTCTCTTTCACTATCCAACAACAAAGACAACATAAACCAATAAAGAATATCCACATCAGCGAAGAGTTCATTATGCGGTATGATGAAAAGTTCAGAGACCAATGCAGTGTGAGCTGAGACTATCGTGAATCTGACATGATAAATACGTTTCAAAAATCCATAATTCCTCCCTTTAATTGCTCATAATCTTTGAAGGTACGATGGATATTTTATCGTCTCAGTATTCAATCATCCGCGCGTCAAAACACTTCTCGATTAGGTTGGAATCCAAGTCAATTGCATCGCAACAACTTTTAAACGTAGATGTCATTCTTGATTAGTCCTTTTCGATTCATTGTTGGTCTTCAGTTCATGCCGGAGTCGCTTAAAGGAAATCACTACAACGGGTCTTTATTTCATGCACCTGCAGAAGGTATATGGAGACAGTGGAGATATAATCAGACAAAAAAGAATTTTTCCGTAAGAATACATCAATGCATGGTCGCAATTCAACAAAACTTCGTTCCCATTCAAAGACGCCGTCTATTCCCTTCTGGAGCTATCAGGAATAACCCACGATTGATACAAGTACTCGAACTAGCTATGGTTTGTATCTTGTAACCCTCGGCGATTATCACGACATCAAACTGAACTGACATGCTCCTCCTGTGCACAGGACATCAATAATTCGATTAACTATATTATACTTCATTGCCATGACTCTCCTTGAACGCCATCCCCAAACAATTCAGAGTGATCTTATATATCATTGCCGACTCATACATGTCCGTGTTCACCGAAGAGGAATTCCGTCATCAGCAGAAAACACACCATCGCCAACAAAATATGCATGAAATAATACTATCCGAAAAAGACACCCATGTACATGATTTATCGGAACATAAACAACCTCTATGGTTGGGCAATTTCAAAGCCGCTTGTTTAGGTGATTTTCATTGGATCGCCGGAGACCATTTCATCGATGAAAGATAAGCGGGATAACACGACTGATACGGCTCTTTCTTTGACGACGACCTTGTATATCCACAACATTACCACGACATCCATAATGATTATCCATGCTGCACCGAACAATGTTTTGTCACCAACTCGATGCTGTCTCAACAATAACTACATCAGAAGAGATAGTTCGAACTGTGAAACACCAATATGAAAAAACTGATACTCAATCTAGCCAACAAATACAAGTATGAATCATACCATTGACTTCTCGAACCAGCTGTACAACACAAACTCGTTCTCAATAAAGTACATCGTGCTCATAAATTTTTTCAGACATCTTGGTTGAAGCCATATATATATATATATATATATATATATATATATATATATATATATATATATATATATATATATATATATATATATATATATATATATATATATATACGTCAACACTACACAGTGAGTCAGTGCCACCAGGCTTTCCACAAAGATTTCTTCAACCTCATAAATAATATCGTGTTAGGAATAGCCATTAGACACCGCAAAAAATCTAAATCATCAATGACATACAAGGGAGAGATAAATTAGTAGCCAATGTTGCCTTTTTGCGCATGACACAAAAAACTCGTCCGATCGAATCCAGCGAAAAAGCCTCTAGCTGGAAAAGACCATCTAAGTAGGCTGGTCTCTTCTCTCCAATTTCTCCATATTCCAGTTTCACTACTACTTTACGAAACACCAATATGAAAATCAAACGGACGAAATCATTGTACCTGTATCAACAACGAGAACTGGTTGAACATATTAATTATCCCACCCTGATGATAATAGAAAAGTGATAGAAAAATACAAATATGTATCTCACGGCGTACCCATTATAGATATCATCTGATATTGAGCCAAAATGTAATACATCAACCTCGACGATTGCCCAGTCATGTAAAGAGACAAAAGAGTAAAATAAACTGTCGCCGCAAATATCGCTACCCACCCAGCATTACACAACACGGATACATGCATTAATACTGCATCAAAACGTTCCGATCACAACAGCAAAATTATCTGCAATGCTCATAACCAGAAAGAACTATGCTCCTTAGATGATAAACGTAACTCTACCGAAGGCATATAAACACATGGACACTACCAAGCCTAATCATTAAAGCTATGCATAAAAACGCACCAAAAAATGATATCACGATCAATTGCTATGTAGTCAAAAAAGTGGTCATACATATCCATAGAGAAATATACTCATTATCACCGAAAACTGGTCCTGAACCCCCATAACACAGTTGTGCAAATCCATGGTGGTATTGCTAGACCACACTTTACCAAGGTGTGATAAATGTGTTCCAGAACCTCCATCCCTATACTGCTGATTCTTGCGCCTTATACTTTAGAGTAGAGACCAAAAATAAAATTTGCATTACGTAATTTGTTACAGTCATTAATTTTATTATATTTCCTGAACATCCTAAGGGATTATCTGCATCGTTGATACGTATCATGATGAATATAAGACCAGTCATAGAGGCTAGATTGTCTTTTCGCGCGTTCTTCCTAGTGTGATAGAAATTTGCAATAAATTATGGTCAAACGTTTAAGAAAAATATTGCATTTGCCAAAGTCTTAATGAATTGTCTTGAAAAAATATAAAAAGGCATGCAACATTCAAGAATTTGTAACACGGACGTAGTTTAAAATTTAAAGAGTTAGTTTCATCTTTTATGCAAAATCGAATTTTGTGCAGTTCAAATCTGTTCTTCTCTGTCTGTATCGCTTGCCTTCTGTCTGATTCAAGACTGGCCAATATTGAGTCACGGGACTACATGATCTGTTGTCTCAAAAAACTTGGAAAAACTCGGCAATTTACGCGAATCAGGGTCTCTTCAGAGCAAAATATAATCACTACCAGCCTTCGATAAGTTATTTACAAACATTACAGTCGAATTAAAATTTGTACATATACAAAATAATTTTTTTGTATCTAGTCTCCTTTAAGAGAGAAGAAAACTTGTTCTTTTCTAACATCTTTTTCAAAACATGCAAGTTGTCTTGGAGATCGGTCCGTAAGATATGCGATCGATTTTGTGAAGTTACATGAACTATTTAACAAATAATGATAACTAAACAAAGCACCACACTTTTTCTAGCTGTCAAAATGTAGAAAATGTTATCAGATATATTTTAGAATATTTTCTGCCTTCACTTGTGCCAAAAAGGCAAATTACTGATTAAAGCACTTAAAATGATAGCGGAGCTTCCCTGTCCCTTATATTGTGGAACATATCCTCCCAAAGAAGACATTTGATAATCATTCTATAAACTCTTTATTGTTACCTTTAAATCATACATAATAATAATAATAATAATAATAATAATAATAATAATAATAATAATAATAATAATAATAATAATACAAATACTAATACCACTAATAATAATAATAACTTCACGCTTCTTTTCATATATATATATATATATATATATATATATATATATATATATATATATATATATATATATATATATATATATATATATATATATATATATATATATATTTCAACAAAGAGCCTAAAACAGGTGAGCCAACCGAGAAACCTAGCGCATAAGTAATGGGCCCTGGAAGCAGAGGAAGTATAGGTATCCGCGCTGTGACAGAAGTGGGCGAGGATGAAGACGAAAGTGGTAATGATTGAAGCTCTAAAAAGGTGGGTGAGAGACGTTATGAAACCGCAAGCGCCCCCATGCGTCAAAGTGATTTCACCCTTGGCTGCTACTCTCAGTTACGCGACAGCAGATTTTGACCGCTGAAAATATTCTTCAGACCTTTGGCATGAGGAGACTTTCACCGAGTAGAAGACCATAC
Source organism: Potamilus streckersoni (assembly GCA_016746295.1). Taxonomy (NCBI): domain Eukaryota; kingdom Metazoa; phylum Mollusca; class Bivalvia; order Unionida; family Unionidae; genus Potamilus; species Potamilus streckersoni. The sequence goes on along the minus strand of JAEAOA010000033.1, from coordinate 52,860 downwards.
ATGGTTTCAAATATAGGAGAATCTTGTATCAAAATTAGCTTCTACTTTTTATTTTTCCATTACTGATATAACTAATGAGACACACAATGTCCCTAAGTAAACATAATATGAAAATGTGTAAAATGCTTTGAACTAATATTTTAAATATCAAGAAATATAAACTTAATTTCCTATTCATATTTCATTTTAGTCTTATATTTTGCTACTACAAATGGTGCTAGAAATCTTAGCATTGCCCTCATAAACATTTAGCTATCCTACCTTTCAAAGGCATGTCAGAAATCATCAGATCAATAACAATGTATATATTTTAAATGTTTAACAAGAGGCAAGAATTTGAGAATATTTATTCACCGTTTTAACCCGAAAATTAGAAGAATTATTTTACCTAAGACCTGCTCATCGCTATGCATATGCATTCTAAAAAACAAAGTAAACTGGACTCAAGACTAGTTTATTCAAAATGCAATAATACGTATTAAAAATTTGACTGAAGCATACAAATTCTATTTTTACCGATGTTTTGTATATCCAGCATCTTGAATAAATGTATGTCAATTGATGGTACAGATTGAACAATAAAATACAGCAATGTATTCCCAGTTAAATTTCTAAATAAATGAACAAACAATAATGACAGCTAACATTAAAGAGCAAGATTTCCATACAGCATGTGGTTGAGACGTTGATGTCCAATATCAAACATATATCGTTATCAGGCAAGAATTATAATCATTTAATTTTTGTGTTAATAGTATATTGGTCTAACAGTTAAAACACAACTATTTACATGTATCTTCTACAAATAAATTTTTAAATGCTTCAATCATGGTACCTCTGTTTCATAATCAGCATCATCTTAATTGCAGCTATATTAGTGAGCAGATTCTGGTTAAAAGCAGCTTTTTAATGTTCGGTTAAGTTATTTATATCGAATATTGCTAACTTTCTACGCACGGTCGATTGTTAAACTCAAATATGTTTGATTCAAGATAATTACGTATATTTGCATACCTTTATGGAAGAATAAATTTTCATAAGCCGAACAAATTAGAAATAATTTTAAAATGAATAGTTTAGGAAAAATGCATATTTGTATCTAGCAATAATATGCTGTATCATTGCTGCACAAACTAAAAGGATTACGGTGGAATTTGAACACTATTTCAAAAATGCTAAACTGTGCTAAACAAGGAAACCACACCAGTTGTTTTTTAGACTTATCATTTTACATATATAATCACAACATTTTACAACATTATTGCAACAATAAGTGATCTCTGTGCTAGCAACACCTTAATTCGTCAAATCCAAAAACATCTAAGCAGGAATTCTAAGTCTAAAGAAGTGCTCATTCGTTTGTTATTGCTCTTGTGTTATTCATCGTGTATTTTGTAACATGGGATATAGCTGTATGATTTCTTTAGTTATTGTTTAATTATTTGAAATAAAACCAGCATTATTACGTACTCAATAACTAAAAACGTCTATGCAAGAATGATTATTTTCGACATTGGTCTAATTTTGTTCAATGTTGTGCAAAAATCTTTTATATAGACCTTTAGTGCGCATTCTTATATTTTCATCTGAATATTATTTAGAGAAACTTTAATGTCCGTACTGTCGATAGACGTTATAACATTTTACTCAATCTCTGCTGAGCTGTTCATGAGATAAATTTGTTTCGCTAACGCTTTTATTTCTTAAACAAGGACAATATCATATGGTAGTTCGGCATAATTTGTATAAAGTTATTCATTTCTAAATGATATCTTTTTTAAGAAAAAACCACACAAACTTTAGTGACTTTCCGTCATAGGTTCTTGCTCTTGAGGTCACATCTGTCAATAGAAAAGCCATTCTGTGCTAACATTCGAGTTATATTATTAAAATAGTAAGCTGTACCACATGCAGCAACCGAATGCATTTTTTGCCAAATATAAAGGTATATGTCTGTGTCAACATTTAACTCAAATATTATTTAGGTTCTTTGCATTCCATGTGAAAAATTGTAACATATGAATACGTCAACATTCATTGGTGCATTTCATCTGAACAGTGTTCAGATACAAACTGACATTTTAGGTACCATGAACACATCACATCACATCACACACATATATATCTATATATATATATATATATAGATATATATATATATAGATATATATATATATATATATATATATATATATATAATGTACGCTTATAAATGATGTACCACGAGATGTGTAATTTGTTTCATTAAAAGTAAACGAAGCTTGCGTAGTTACCGTTCAATGAAAACCTTATACAACATACATATTAAATTTATAAAATATTTATATCATATATAGATACATTTATTTTCCATTTCATTGGAGTCTATATGTACTACAGACAGCTGTGTATTGACCTAGTAAATGACCTCTTCACGTGCCTGAAATGTAGTTCTCAGTCGTAGTCGCTATTTACAATCAGCTCTGCATATTGATAAGTTGATTAATTTATTTTCTTGTATTCTATTTTTCTCCACATTGATTAGATCAATATAATACACACTTAGGATTTAAACATGAAAGATATTTTCAATAATAAACGTAGAGCAGTAGCAAAGCTTGGACAACTACACCATTCAAAATGAAAACAACAACATTCACCTTAAAACGCATTGAAATTAATGTGGAAGAGAAACTAAGCTAATTGGAAAACCAACAATTGGTAATTAAAATATTTTTGTATATCTACAGTTGATTTAAATGATTATTCTGCTTTAGTAATAGTAGAATCGACCCACAATTTCTCTCTTCTCTCTCTCTCTGTCTCTCTCTCTCTCTCTCTCTCTCTCTCTCTCTCTCTCTCTCTCTCTCTCTCTCTCTCTCTCTCTCTCTCTCTCTCTCTCTAGTCGGTTTGACTTTGAAACTTTGTCTGTCTCTCATGCTTTGGTTGGTTTGATTTAATTTTAACCATCATTCATAAGTACACTTATATTGTCAGAAAGTCTTCTACGTACGCCATATAATATATTTTAGCTACTATCCTGCTATGATTGTCATAAAAGAGAGAGCTTTGGACATTTTCATATTTAAATAGTCATAACAATCGAGTTTTTAGAATACTAAGATACGTAACCGAGGAATTTTCTGGTTTGCAACATTGTATCATTGGTAAACACAGTTGATAAATCCCATGGAAGGTGCACACATATCGTTAGACTACCTGGTGTAATTTATATTTCAAGGTTTTAATTCAGTCCAAATTCCTTTTCTCTCTTATTCTACTTTTCTGCAAAGTTTGGCTGTACTATTTGAGAGGGGAGGGAGAAGAGAAAGGAGAACAAAATTATGATGAAATTGTGTACCATATTAAATTATTGTAGTAAACGGGTATTATTAATATTTTTCTTCATTATTTTTTATACGTAACAGGTGAATAATTTGTGGAAATTGATCATTGATCTAGAATCAACTAAAAGCGCTCAAAATATTTATACGAGTGTATTATTGCATCATGGGCGTATTATAATTTGATATACCAAATAAAATAATTTATACCAACAATTTAAATTCATGCAATATATATCTTTGGATGAATTAAGCATATTATTCAACGTGTCAAAATACAGATATATGACAAAATAAACTAAGCATATCCTTCAAAAATCTTAAAAAAAATAAATAAAAGCAGTCACACAAATAATTATTCAAAAACGCATCACAGTAAATGCCATTTACGTATATCATCAAATGTGTGTAAGCCATTGTTATCATATGAAGAGAAAAGGAAACTAATTCAAACTTTCAAACTATTGAAACAAACTAAACTAAAACAATATTAGAAATGCATATCATCACACCAGTCAGTCTCGTGATTGATATCCACTCATAGCCCTACTGAAACCTAACATTCAAATATTCGAAACCATTAATACATTATTGGAGAGTCTAAAGGCTGATACTATACAAAAAGAAAATCCACAATAAAAAACATGCCAGCAAAACCTTATTAGGTCTATGTTAAAACCTAAATCAAGAGCTAAGTATGCATGTGTTTCCATATTTGCAAACTCTAGTATAAGTATTGATTATATTATTTACCAAGTACTAGGTCACTCTTAATTATTCCTAAAATTTGAAGGAGTCATCCACATAAAATAAACTAACTTTGGCTTCTAAGTTCACAGCCAGTTCAATATATAACTCCGCATGCATAAATGCAAACATACATGGGTACTTGTGGTAACCACAAATGGCTAGAAAATATGGCAAAGAATAAAAAATATATAGGTTTTAATTATTGTCTTAATTTTATATATTCCATTCTGGAGCTCTATCTTCTTAACAACAAGCCGGAAATTGCCCCAAACACAACACCACAAGCTCCTCCAATTGCAACACCGACAGGACCTAGAGGTGCTCCTAACGTCGCTCCTATACATGCAGCTGTAGTAGCTCCTAACGTACCTCCAACAATCGGTAATTGTGGAGGTATACCTGCAAAAATGACAGTGAGAGGCAAACTTTTAGAAAATGCGAGTATGAATTCCTTGATAAAATTATTTGGCTCCAGATATAAGGTGTTTTAAGAGTAGTATACTACCTTGTCAAAGATATCAAATACATATTGTATGGGTATATCATCTGAACTAGGAAAACGATTGTATAATCTCTTCATATACATACATATGAAGAGCTGATACATTGCATCTCCGAGTTCAGATGATATACCTATCCAAAATGATTTTGATATATTTGACAAGTTAGTTAGTATACAACTCTCAAAATGCCTTGTCATGTTTCCGAGAAAGCAACGCACATTCATCCGGAAACATAAATAAAATACACATTTAAGTAGCATATGAACAAGAATACCAAAATTGCATTTTTTCCACAGAAAACTATATTTTATTTTGCATTTCAACATTCATATAACGCGTTCATTATATAACATAATAAAAACATTATTTACTATTTGCACGGCATTGTGTACACTATTAATAGTTTTAAATCAGAGAGACGAAGCATCCTTGCTGCCCAGGTTGAACAATTAATTTTACATAATCCACAACATACGTCAGTAAGTTTAGTACTTGGTTTGAACTACTAACATAAGAACCAATCTAATAATAATAATCGTGTACAATTTATTTCAGATTACTATTGATTTTTTGTCTTTATTACCAAATATAAACTTAAACGAACAAGTGTTCTAACAAACATATTATTTTACAAATTAGTAAATAAATGCAAGAAACTGATAAAGAAATTATTGTTGTAGTTACTGTAATAGCACCATGAAAAGAAATATATATATATATATATATATATATATATATATATATATATATATATATATATATATATATATATATATATATATATATATATATATATATATATATATATATATATATATATATATATATATATATATATATATATTGTAGCAAGCATACAAATTTAGCTAAAAAGTCTTCTTATATGTTTCAATACGAAAAGAAATATATAAATATCAGCCTTTGATCACTGTTAATAGCATTGCTTGATCCTACACTTAGTGTTAGTCCTATACTAAATTTGCTAAGATTATGCCGTGATTTGATGCTGTCATACCCGTAACCATGTAAGCCATATAAATGTTTACAGCCATAATTTTCTGCAGTTTTATATATTTATCTTATATTTAATATACGCTACCTTGTTAATAAACTAGAGAAAGAAATGTTTTCGACTGTCACCTTTAATCATGACTTTAAATTATGCTTATTTTCATAAAAATTTGATCACTGGTGCAGATGAAGGATAATAGTGATACGTTAATTTAGTGTGCTGGACGACAGTTAAATTATAAATTTGTTATTACCTCGATGAAATACTGGATGCTCCACTGGAATATCAGCATTGCGCATGTTTACTGTAACAAGATTCATAATTATATTCCCCATATATATTTAAACCACTGAATATATTAGTTTGATTAATATTGTAAATTTCCTGGATGTATTTCCCGAGTTAGCCGATTTCTAATTGATTTTCACTTGCTATAATTTTTGGGATAACACTTTAATTGCATTTCATTAAATTAAATGAAACCTGAGTCTGGCTTTTATAGGGCCTAAACGGCTAGCACATACGTGACCGGTTGTAGGGTACAAATGAACCTAAATTGCTTTCTTGCAAGTTAGGGACAAACATAGTCAAATACAAGTTTCCTATAGGGTAGGAAATTCTTTGTCCTCATATGCAACTTGTACCGGATTTCTAGAATGAAGTGTGCACGAGAAGGAAAATTGGTAATCGAGCTTTGCTTCAAAATGAACTTTAACAAGTACAAGGTGATTGTATTGCACCGTATTGTTCTACAATCATAGGAAAATAACATACGTGTTGGAGGTATATAAATTAAACAACACCGATTGACATCAATGACTTTTTAAGCTTAATTTTTGGCTAAATCTCAGCAGGGCTAGTGAATGTATAGTATGTGGTTTTGGCGTTAACCATTTAATGTATCATATATATTTTGTGTCTAGCATTAACTTTCGCTGAATGCATAATATTTCCTTTCCCAATGGGGTAAAGTATAAACAAACCCAAATTGTTAAGACTAACGTTGGTGTCAGTAAATTGTATACTCTTTATTTAATTTCAGATTGAAAAGTCAAATTCCACAAAGGTACAAAGTTGACACACATTCAGAGCTAAAACAAAAAGGAAACCAATCCTGAGCGATCTCACAAGTGAACATAAATATACTGAAGACGTTTAGAATCAAATAGACCATTCTTTCGAATGCAAATGTTACTTAATGTACTGGAGGGCAGGTAAAGAATACATTTGTTATTAACTCGATGTAATTCTGGTTGCTCCACTGGAAGATCAGCATTGCGCCTGTTTACTATAACAAGAAAACGAAACGTGCATATGAATTGAAACTTTCATTTCGGTCATTGTTGGTAGGATTCATTGTTGAGTCATCTGATAATATCATTCTCTCTATTTTTATGTCTGTATTTCTCGATATTTAATTCATATAGTGTTAATTATTAATCTTGGTTACGTTAATCCATGTTTTCCAAAGAACTTTTAAATGCGCTTAATAACAAAAATCTGTTGATATACAAGGCTGAGATTGAGATCATTTTTTAGTGTAGCCCTAGGCGTAAATCTTCGTATAGCTATTTCCCAGATAGATTTAAACCACTGAATAAATTAATTTGACTAATATTGTAAAATTACAGGATGTATTGTCCCTAGTTAGCCGATTTCTAATAGATTTTGCATGTTATAATTGTTCGCATAACTCTTTCGCCCCATTTCATTAAGTTAAATGAAAATTTAGTCTGCAGGTTGCAGGGCCAACGTGACTGGTTGTGCGTTACAAATAACCGTAAATTGTTATTATAGAAGTACAAGACCAACGTAGTCAAATAATAGTTTCCCATAGGGATGGAAATCTCTTTTCCGTATATATATATATATATATATATATATATATATATATATATATATATATATATATATATATATATATATATATATATATATATAGATATGCAATACACTGACGACAAACAGTACGAAACTAGTAACTAACTAGCCTAAGCGCTTTCGACTCTTAATGAGTCTTTTTCAAAGGCAAATACAAAACATAGTTACGACAAAGACTCATTAAGAGTCGAAAGCGCTTAGGCTAGTTAGTTACTAGTTTCATACTGTTCATCGTCAGTTTATTGCATCTATTTTAATTAATCCCTGACAAACGTGATCCCTTTGGTGGATCCAGTACGCTTGAGAGGGTTGTTATTCGCCATATGATTTGTATTCTTTATATATATATATATATATATATATATATATATATATATATATATATATATATATATATATATATATATATATATATATATATACAACTTGTACATGCTTAATAATTTATATCCTGTGGTTTTGTCGTTACCCATATTATACTTACTTTGCGTCTAGCATTAACTTTCTTAGAATCCAGAATGTTTCAGAAAAAGATAAAACTGTCAGATTGAAAAGTGAAGTTTGCATACAAGGTGCAATGTGGGCAAACAGTTAGTGTTAAAACTTAATGGAAATCAATCATGGTCGACTTGACAAGAGAAGAACAAGAGAATGCATTTGCTTAGACTTAACTAGACATTACGTTCTAATGCAAATTTTAGTTTCGTGCACTGGGTGACATTTAAAGAACACATTTGTTATTACCTTGAGGACACCTATGGTTCTCAAACTCCATTTCTGTAGAAATTTGCGTCTTACATTTGTCGCACTCATAACCCTTTGGAGCTGCATAAGTAAAAATATGTTAATTCTTCATTATATTACTATACTTTATATATAGTCTTTCTATATAGTAAACATTTTCATTTAATTACTATCGCTAGTTTTGAGAACACTGTCATCAGTGAAGAGAAGCATCCAACTTTATTTGAGGAGATATATTTTTCTCCTTTATATGAGGAGATATTTTTCGGTTCTTGCGTTCAAATACTTCGTCTTATACCTCTGTTCCGCAATTATTATATCAGACAGCTGTCAGGCAAACATTGCAACTAGAATTGCACAGAGGCTATACAATGCAAATAATACATTTAGAAGCTAAAGCAAGTTGAACATTGACAGTTTCTTAAATAATTTGTCACTTTCACACTTTAAAATTTAATCACTTAACACCGATTAAATATGCAAATAAAAACAATCCAATGTTACATTCATTGCATTTGCAGATTGTGATATTTTACGAGAATATGCAATGTTTATGTCCATTGTTAAAGAGACAAACAATTAAAACATTCTACTTTCATTATGTGTCTAACGACCAATAGAACATCAATTATGTTGAACTACTATTACTTTAAGTATGAACGTTGATGTATTTGATTTGAAAACTAGGCTGCTGCATGCATGTAGTTTGTATACATTAATGAATACATTAAATATACATTAATAAGGCAGATGATATGCACGTCTATCTCTCATTCACTTCTCTTATATATATATATATATATATATATATATATATATATATATATATATATATATATATATATATATATATATATATATATATATATACTGCTCAATATCGCATATAGCTAAACATATTAAACTTTTCGTATAATTCATTTGGTACGATCAATTGCAACGGGTATAACTCGTTCGTATCATGGACAGTGGAAGCATGTACATAGTCATTAAAATGTGTCACTGAACAATCCAATTTGGAGACGATAACTCAAGACGTTCATTCAGCCACTATTTTGATATTGTTTTGCTTTTATTTCAATGAATTTCGATCTTGATTATAAGCAGTGTTTCGTCAGAAAGATCAACACAAGAGAAAATATAGACGTTATTTCTTAGTTAATATGGTATAAGACACTTCAAACAACAGTGTGGTATATATATATATATATATATATATATATATATATATATATATATATATATATATATATATATATATATATGTATATATATATATATATATATATATATATATATATATATATATATATATATATATATATATATATATATATATATCTTCCTAAATGAATACAGTCTAAAACATATAAACATATATCGCCTTGGCTTTAGACCTTTAATAGAATTGTTGTTTTTAATGTATGTGCTGATTCATCAGGAATCGGGAATTTGTTGTACAAGCATGTTTGTTTGTAGGTTGTTGTTGTTTGAAACATACAAATAGGTGTTTTTTGAGTATAACATTAGAGCTAGGAAATATTTTTTATTCCACTTGTACGTGAATAATTCCATATAAATTTTCTATGCACTATTTGACAAGATGGTGGTTCGAAGCTTGTGCAGTGAAACACAGCCAAGTTATATAAATTTTAATGCAACTTTTAGATTATGTTATTCTAGTTCAGTTAGAGGATTGTCTTTTTCTCACCTTGAATGCATTTATGTGTCTGGAATCCATCTGCATCAGACCATTCGTTCCAGCATTCTTTACACTTAAGACGTCCAGGATCTGTGTCTGTATAAAGTTAACTTAAAAGGATCTTTAGATGGTATATTGTCAGAGCTGAGAAAGACAGTTCTAATGTTTTTGTACGAATGTAATTCCAGGTGAACCAGGTATATACGATTTTGTAAAATAATTGTTCTAAACTATTTCCATACACAAGTAAGTTGATATAATTTTAGAGGCACCAAATTAGTATACTTTAAAGAATGACAGTTTTCTTACCTATGGTGCATGTATGATTCTTGAAGTATTTCCCTGTTGAAATGTAGTTGCATTTTCTACACATATAATTGTTCGGAGCTGTTGAAATAAATAATAAAAATTCAGACTCCTGTATGAAATTAATATACAGTCTAAACTCTGGAATAGAGCAACTAATATGTCTCCTACTTCTTCTGAAACTAACGTCAAAGAAGAGAAATATAACTTTATATGTGGCGACTAAACATGTTGTGAATCTCCTCTGAATTTCTTGATGAGATACTTTTGTTTTACCATAAAGACGCGGTTTAAACTAAGCTATTAGTATATATTGTTTGTACACTTAATACACTGACTATTCAGCATACAAATTAAAACTTAATACAGTAATTATTCAATCTATTTCAGTGAGGTTACAGAGCAGTAACGGTAAACTAAGCACCTAAAAATTATTCAGTCAGGCTAACAGATTCTTGGTAGGTAAAAGTTATGAATGTATTGCACTGTCAACTAATAACACAATAGTTCAAGGTGCTCATGTTCACAAGTGCGTCGTCTGAATAATCAATTTTACAATGTAAAAAGTGAGCACTTAATATTACTTTTAACATTAAATACTAAAAACTATATTATAAAAATATATAAATATATAATAAGCTAACACTCATGTCACGATACCCGACATATAAATCACAAGTTGTTTTAGTGTTGATCAAAAACCTATACATCAAGAGAAATAAATTTACATCGGTTATTTTTAATAAATGTATTGGTGTATAACCTTTCTTCGTGCATATATAGGATGAATTTAGCTTGGTATTTCCTGATTTCTTAAATACAAACGCCTGTCCTTATTGATCATGAAACTATATAATTCCGGGATATCATGCACATTTGATTTGACAAGATAGATTTTAGACTTTTATTGTCATATCATTATCGTATTTTCTAAAGAATAGTTATTATGTCTTGCTTAATTACTTCTAGAGGATAGCATTGGATTTACCTTGATTGCATTTATGGTTCGAGCAGTTCACTTCAGTTAAGAATGTGGCTTTACATGTGCCACATATATAACCTCTAGGAGCTGTCAAAACAAAACTGAGAAATGCTGATTAATTCATCGTATTAGTATATTCGGTTACATAGATAATACAACCTATAATTATTTTACTCCTAATGATTGAGACTGATAATTCCAAACATAATGTAAATGACTTTTTTTCTAGAACAAAACAAAAAGATTACTGGTCTGATAAGTTTAACACATATCATTGTTATGTTTCATGTTTTGAGCAGACATATTAGCATGCCAAGGACATTCAAGTGTGATATAATGGATGAAAAGGGTTGAATAAGTATTGAAACAATAACATTTTAAAAGGGGAAAGCTCAAAAAGCTAATGTCTCATGTACACCATTTGTAACTAAAGTATTTATTCTTTTTGTTCATATATTGGACAGCTTTGGAGCTTTGAATTAGAAAATAAATGTAACAAAGAGATACGGATGGGTAGATGGATCAGCAAGCAAAGGCATGAAACATTGTTCAAGCTGAGAAATACTATGCGGACATGATCATGTTTTGATCTCATTGTCAAAAGCATCTGTCTAATAGCAATATATATATATATATATATATATATATATATATATATATATATATATATATATATATATATATATATATATATATATTCTATGTTACAGTTTATAAATTTTTGTGTGGGAAATGGTCACCATTTTAGATCTAAAGTGTGGTTCCTTGGTGTGTTGAGGGTAGATGGTTTTATTTCAAAATTATATTTGAATGCAATATATCATAACCAGGAAATTAGTATATGTATCCTGCTGTTGCGGATGGGATTCTTCGAAATCAGTTATGCATGATTTTAGAAGATAATTGCAAAAAGGTTATGCAGTCGAACATAAATAAAGATACATTTTTAATGCAGATTCCATTTTGGTTTTCTCGACTACATTTAAATAATCGTTTTCTTCTTACCTTGAATACATGTATGTTCTGAGAAATTATGTTCGTGGGGAAATTCAACATCACAGCTGCTACATACATAAACTCTTTGAGCTGCACAAATGAAAATTATAAAATGCTAGTTCGTTGTGAAATAAATATATAGTTTCTACACTAGTGTCAAACAAGATAAAAGGTGTTAGGTTTCAACACTTAAAATGCTTTTTCCAGATATCATATGAGGCATTGTGGTGCTCCAAATTCAATTCAATTTTCGCCAAAACAATATTGTTGTTGCCTTTAAACAAAGTATATGGAAACTTTAGCCTACTACATATTGACGGAAGATCGCAAAACATGGTAAATTCAGAAACCAAAGTAAATTTCCTCTTTCGGCACTGCATCGATCATACCAATTAGCTATTAATGTTATCATTTTTGTATGGCAGAAAAAAACAAATGGTTAATGTAAGACCAAATCGGTTGTTGTTGTTTTACATAATTAGCATTATTATAAGTTTAAAAACCGATTAAGTCTAAACTCATACTTTTAAATAAGTATTAATATTGCTTGATATTAAACATATATTTACATTTTTATTCCAAAGTAAATAGTTGTTAACAACTTGTATTGGCAATATGCTGAAATACAAATTAATTAAAAATGTACCAGACTTTGCATTTGATAATTTTGCCAATACATATTATCCTAATGACCACGTTAAGGACAATGCAAACAAGCAACATTGAATCACTTATAATACAAATAATGAGGCAGTACGTTGTTTTCAAAGTATATACAATGCAAAACAATTTTCTAATAATATTTTAAAATCTAATAAGTAACTATTACACTTTGAAAAGCATTTATAGTTCTAGAACAGGAAAGGCTTTCCTAAATATCCATTTCGGTTCTCGAAGAAACATGATATTCTTGATCAGCAGGTTATCATGTCGAATTTGCATATGAATGAATTATACATACCCTGTTCAGCCTGCATTACTTTTTATCAGTTGTGTTTTTAGTTTTTGTAAAATATTAAGACAATATGACCCACATGACCGGACCATAAAATATAATACCATGTGGTTATGGGCAACTTCATAAATATGTATATGTATTTTCCACTTTAGATAACAAAACGTATATAATTCAAGGTCTTATGACACATTACGTAATATGACCGACTTCGATCCCTACATATACATCAACCTAGTTCAGTTACCATATTGTGTACTTGGATAAGGTTCTTCACTTTTAAGTGGCCTGACACTTAGTACCATAAATTTGTTGCTTTACTTTTAGACATAAAACTAATAAAATTTAGCATATCCTAGAGATTATTTCAATCACGTTTTTCTCTCATACATGCATACTTGCAAGCTACATATCTATATACCTACCTAAATCACAACATACATCCATCCATCCATCCATCCATCCATCCATCCATCCATCCATACATACATCCATACATACATACATACATACATACATACATACATACATACATACATACATACATACATACATACATACATACATACATACATACATACATACATACATACATACATACATACATACATACATACATACACACTCACACACACACACACATACATTCATACATACATACATACATACATACATACATACATACATACATACATACATACATACATACATACATACATACATACATACATACATACATACATACATACATACATACATACATACATACATACATGCATGCATGCATGCATGCATGCATGCATGCATACATACATACATACATACGTATATTCATTGAGTAATTCATGGGAATGAGACATACTGAAAGCTGTCTTTTAATAGGAAGACCTTAAACAAATTCCGTCAAATTCCGCGATTAGCAGGTTGTTGCTGTATATTACATTGCAGTACTTTGGAAGTTAACCTTCAGTTTCAGGTCTTAAGTTATGTAAAATTCTTTAATTTTACCGTTAATACTTCCAACAAATTTAGCTTGAGCTTTCTGCATGGACATCAGCATTTTTAAGCAATGGGATCTTGCTGGAGTTCTTGCCGATAACTCTGTTAAGATATCATTTTTGCACCATTCTACAATCTTCTGTCTTAATCTGACCTCTCTGCCTGTCTCAAGAGGGCTCGTTTTCATATGGTCGATTTCAATACTGATCCTCATTTGCAAATCATGTCCACATCGAGATGCAATTCTACATATTACTTCTTTTGCATTTTCCCATAAATTGTCGAAACTGTCGCTGTGAATTTTTCCTTGTGCTGTGTGAGCAACAATGCGATTTCGATATAATTTTAGATGCAGACAATCAGAATTTATTGAAGTGTCACAATCAGGTGGGTCCTCATCAAATTTTTGGAACTTGAAATGTATGAGGTTACTTTTTCTGAACAAGATCACGAGCAGACTATTGTCAGCATTGTTTAGATCTGCAGGTCTAGAAATGCCGTTTAGTTTCGATTCAAGTGTTTTTGTTAATTTTGGAGATGCATTGTTCTTAATTTTATCGATAAAATCTGTAAACTGAATGTTTTTGAATGAACTGACGTGCGCAAGATCCCTACATAATTGAATCTTCAATTGTTGCATATCCAATCTAGAATCGCACTTGTTGGCTTTCTCCTCATACGTTTTGAATAAACCCTCAAGCTCATCGTAATATTTGCTGCAGAAGTGAAATATCAGTGAATGTGTATTAACTTTTGTGCTGAATACTAATTTGATATTGGAAAGAAATTGAACCAAAAGTTGAGAACCTTCAGTCTCATTTTGCCATGATTGTACTAGACGTATGCAATTATCTTCAAACGACTGCAAGACAGTAATACAATTTGATTTCCAAGTATCCAACTCTCTTCTCGACTTTTGGATACCTTTTTGAAACTTAGTACGTG
Source organism: Potamilus streckersoni (assembly GCA_016746295.1). Lineage (NCBI taxonomy): Eukaryota > Metazoa > Mollusca > Bivalvia > Unionida > Unionidae > Potamilus > Potamilus streckersoni. Next base: position 37,762 of record JAEAOA010000033.1, on the reverse strand, counting down.
ATGGGTGGTTCAATCTCTTTAATCTCTTTACGCACTTTTCCAAACATCGCTCGTGTTTTTCAATTTTTACCAGAAGTTGAACCTGTGCAATAAGTAGATTATCTAGAAAGGTAGAATCCCATCGTCTGAGACTTGTATACATTGAATTTCGTTTGTCAATTTCCTGTTGTATTTTTGATGACCAAATAATTAAAGCAGTCCTGACACCATCTGGAACATTATTAACAAGTTCATTTTCAATATCTTTCTTCCATTGATGAAGCATATCTATATCATTCATCAACATGATATGCGAATGTTTGCTTGTATTCCATAACGCGAGTAGCTTTTTGAGAATATTTTGACTAGACTGAGCCGAATTACTGAGACAGTCACTCAAGTTCTTCAAAAAAGATTTTGGGTACAATTTGCTCTCAAGGTCATCCAATTGTTTAATCCAAAGGGATGAATAATGTGTAGCAGCAGAGAGGGTGAACCCTACAACAATATATTTGCGACAAAATCGATTAAAGCCTCAGAATGCCAATGGAGCCTTCCTACGAAATCTCATATTTTAACCAAAAAAAAATTAAAGGTCCCATCTTAGCGATTTTGTCGTGAATACATTGTCATAACCACACTCAAATTGCTGCCATCTACGTCTACAAATTTTTGCGACAGAATCGATTAAAGCCTCAGAATGCCAATGGAACCTTCCTACGAAATCTCATATTTCAACCAAAAAAAAAATAAAGACCCCATCTTAGCGATTTTGTCGCAAATACATTGTCATAACCACACTCAAATTGCTGCCATCTACGGTCGCAAATATGTTGTCATTTCACCCTCTCTGCTGCTGATTAATACAAATTATTTGTTAGCTTTTCACAAACAGACTAATCGATAATACTTCACCACGTAGATCAATTAAATTATTTGACTGATCGGTGAGTGTAAAATTAATTCTAGTTAGTGAATCATTTTGACATTGCATATAGACTGGATTAGTCGGATTCTCAACAATTAAAAATCCGGGGGGTGCTGTTGGTGCAAATGAATAAAGAATGTAACCTTGTCGGGCTTGATTTGATTGTTCCATATTAATTTGATAACTTCCTTCGATTACATCACACGTTAAATTAAGTGCGATCACCGATGAAATATCCACATTGTTCGGTGCGATATGTCTACCGTCGCCGTCGGGAGAATTATTATGAGTGAGGATAATAGGCTTCGGCTGGCTATCTTTCCATGATTGATAGATTTTATTAAATCCTTCGTCGATGACGATATTGAGTAGATTTTTTAGTTCAGGTGCGTTATATCCTGTAAGTACATAATTTGGATTACCTGCTAGGCCGCCCCTATAACGTCCAGCTTCAATTGTTCGATATATTGGAGAATTTTCATCAGTAAAAACACTGATAAGTCTTAATCTATATTTTTCCATGTCGCTGATGATTCTGTTGGCTGCCGCGACCACACTGGTAAACTCATCTTTTGTAAGAAGACCGGATCTCAACGAGTGTAGCAACAAATAAAAATCTTTGTTCATGTAGAGAAAAGAAAGGTCAAAGGTGGGAAAAAATTTACTATCTACGCTTACTTGCGCAACAGTATAACCTTTCTTTTCAAAATCAATAGGACGACGACTACCTCCAAAAGCATAGCTCGTCTCTGTTTCAGATATTTTTTTTCTGTAAACTTTTGTTAAATCTAATTCTTCGAAATTATCATATGTTCGTGATGGATTGTCAGGTCCTATTTCATCAGTGACATAATCAGATTTTACAGGCTCGGGCGTGGAATTACCAGCACTTCTAGGTGGATCTTCGGGCCATCCTAATACTGTTCTTATTGAACTGTTATAAATATCTACAACGTACCCAGGAGAGCCTATTTCAATTGTAGATGACAGTGTTGGTTCATGAACTGTTATCGCAATTTTTGATTCTTTTTTAGTAATGGATTTTATTCTACGTTGTAATTCATTATTAATTTGCTCAATTTGATAGGACCCAGTTGGTATTGAAACAACGTTCCAATCTGGAGTGTCATCATCTTTTTATTCCTATATGCAAACACCAGAGAATTATTAGGTCTCTGACCGCCAAATGGAACCGATCTGATATTAGGCCAACTATGATACACTCGTAATTTTGCCAACGCGATTTCCTTTACTGAAACAGGCGAGGGAAAATTCACACTGAATTTAGGGTTTGTTGACGATATTGATATCATACTTGTTTTCCGCGGAGTGGTATTTTCTGCTATCCGCTGAAGTAGTTGAATCTCTTGCGACATTATTATTATTATTTACAATGTCTAATTTTGCAATAGATGAAAAAACGCTAGCGTTTTTAATCGTAGTATCATAAATACGTATCATCGCGGAGAATTCGTCTTCGGTAATTATCGTATCATCAATCGATGATGACATCAACGAGGATAATTGTGAGTAACCGTTAGATACTGCTTGATGTTTTACTATATAGTCGTTAAGTTTTTCTTGAGAACACGATGATATTTTTTTAGTAATAGCATTTGCAAGTCCAGCAAATGTTGTCACCGCGGAAATAGCAATTGGGACAGCAATCGGAGCTACCATTGTTACTGAAGATAGTATAATACCAGCACCGGCCATTATACCAGATACCGAGTATACTGTAACATCAATTACGGTAATTCTCCTGCGATACTTTTTAATTTTTATTTCATATTCATCAATGAGTGTTTTGAGTTTTGTTAAGAAGTCTTTGACGGTATCATAGCGATATTGCGATGATGGAATCATATTATTTTAAAACCTCAAGTGGTTTTTAATTGTTTAAAATTCTAATTTAGATCAGCTACAAACTCCATGTACCATACAAATGATGTCTTATTTAAATTAGGATCAGTGCTTGTTATTGTAAACCGTTTGTATTCACCCACGTCAATAGTCGTTGAAATCACGTTGTTGTATCCATATGAAGTCGATGATGATATATTAAACTGATTCAGTGACACTATTGTTAATCGATAAATACCCTTGTTTGACACAGTGAGGGTTACTGTATTCTTTTTAGGTTCCCAATCTAATGATCCAGAGAGAACTGTGTATATCATATTTATGATATTTCTCTCATGAGGAATCTTTATTCTTTCAAGTAGCGGAAGATTGTCTGTTTTAAATTTTGTAATATCCTCGATAGATTTTTTAATACTATTAATGCTATCTCTAATAATACTAAATCCAGCATCATTAATATTTTTAATACTAGCTTTAATTTCATCAAAATTGGATTTAATTTCAGCGAGAGATGGAGAGGTTACCGCTGGTGTTCCAAAGAATTTATTGATAATATTTCTACGAAGGGAAGTATATGTTGTTATATGTTTTTCAAGTTCTTCATTTAAATTTTTTAATGCATCTGTGATTGTAGAAACAAATACACCTGGTTTGAGTTTTCCATCATTTGAATATAACACTATTGTATCTTCAACGACGTCACGTCTTCGTATTAAGACATCATCCAATGAAACATTACTAGATTTCAATTTGCCCTGGCGATCTTGAAATACAACTATTTCCCCAGGATCTACACTTGACAAATTTAATGTCTCGGCGATTTCATCTTCGATTATTTTTTTTACACTTTCGACAGCGAATTTGCTATCGGTTTCTGTTTTTTTTGATTCTGATAAAGGTCGTCCCCAAATATCAATCATTATACGAAAATGCTACGTTTTTCTAAATCATAACGCTATCGTTTTTGCCATTGCCTGCTAGTATATTCATTAACAACAACTTGTGGTGGTTTTCTTGGAAATTTAGATATCTCTGCAAGGACATTTAATACTTCACGACCGCATATCGGTGGATCATTTAACTGTTGTGTTGGTAGCGTGGAATAAAAAATTGGAGATGACTTTGTTATTGTGGATACATATCGCATGAATTCTTTTGGTGGAGCTAATCCATATGAATCAAAATAGACAATTCCACGTGGATCAATTGCATATGCGACCCAATGAGTTCCTTTTCCGCTGCTGTTATCGAGATTGATAATACCCGTTTCATTTTTCATTGGTTTTGACGGTAATTGATCTCTCATGAAAACTCCTCTAAAGTTTTTTATTGATAATGATTTTACAGCATCAATTAAATCAAAATTGGACATTGGTGAAAATCCAAGGGATTTTTCCACTAATAAGCCGTTCCTGGTATTCTTAGGCCCGTGCCCTTGTACCAATTGTGTGGAGTTCCTGGTAGTCTTAGACCCTTTCCTTTTTTTTTATAGCCTTTCCCAGTAGCTTTTTTCAGGGCCATTCCTGCAGCAGTACCAACGGCTCCTAACGCTGCCGCCTTCGCAACCGCTGGGGCAGCCGCTGCAATCAATGCTGGAATAGCAGCTAACAGCGGGAATATTCCACCCGATTTTATCATACTGGCGATTGCTGCTTTCGAAAAATCAATTTGAACTCCTCGTTTGTTCTTTAGCGCATCATTGAAATGTTTTATTTGACGATCTGTCAGTGATAATTTATGTGCACCACCGGACATTTGAGTGGGTTTCAGCGTTATTGTAGTTCCACATTCTTTAGCAGACTTTGATTTCAATTTCTTGACCTGACCATCAGTCAACTGGACATTAACAATACTATATGTCATTCTATTCTAAAATGTAATTTACACTTTCAATTGATCTTATTGTGAAAATCCTAACTACATGTTTTCCACTGGTGCATCAATAAGTCTCATTCGTCCGCCAACTCCTTCTAACAACATTGATTTATCACTGAGAATGACAGCAACTGCTCTATAATCGGCTATACCAGCAGGGCGTTGTACCCGAGCTTGGAAGTATATATCAACAACAGATTGTCTCATCATGTCAAGATGTTCCAATGAAAAGTAATAAATCGGATAGTGTTTTTCAAAATCAATTTGCGATATTTGCAAACCAGTATCAACATTTTGATCACGACCCATATACGACAATATTCTATGATATACACGAGCTATGTAGTTGTTTTCATAATTAAGCTGTACAATCTCTGCTGGCTCTTGTTGTCCGTTTATTCTCAACGAAACTTCACTTACTCCTAATTTATCAAATATCATATGACTAGATAATTGTCGACCCACTCGATTTGCATCCTGTAACGCTATAAAGATATGACGTGGAGCTGAAACACCTTGTTTTGATGCTAAGTGCCATGTAAATGTGCCATTTACATTATCCTGCTTCGTATCAGTCGTTGTTGTTAGCCAACTTAGCAATGATTTTCCACCTGTGTCCATAAACGATAGTAATTCTTGCTCTATTGTAACTGCTGGTGTCAAGACGGGTATCCATAAAGTCAATTTATTTAAAATGACTTTACCATCATCAACACCATCAGTATGCCAAATTGCATCATTGTCATTTTCTTTTCGCACTAACACGACTGTATGCTTTGCTCCATAGATGACTTTTCTGACATTTCTACAGAATCCGAATATGTGATGTAACGGAATTGCACATGAAAATCGTCGATGTTGTCCTTTTAATGCTCCTTTTCGTGTTGCAAATCCTAGATTGAAATTATCATTAACCCTTTTTAAAATGTCGAATTCAGCGCCTGGTCTATCTTCACGGTCTAGATTAGCATCGAGTTGTTGATCAGCTTCTGCAGTAGCTTGCTCAGTTCGTACTTTAATAAACTGAATATGGTCAGCATGATCAGAAGTATCCTTAGCAAACATCATAGACGGACCAGCCGACCTTGTATAATCATCAGAATATCTCGCAAGTCCGATTATTGTTGTTGCAATATCAACATCTTGTTCTATTGATTCAATTTCTTTTCCATCAATGATATATCTTGCACTGTTAAATAGCGCCATAATGCCATTATTTACGAAACCAACTCGGATATTTGGGTCATCCCCATATGGTGTATCAGCTGCAACATCTGTTACAAGCTCTCCTTCTACTTCAATAAATGCCTCACACGGCAAAAAGTATCTACTTGTATCTTGAACTTGAAGTTCAACTCTCCCCTTTTGATTAGGCTCTCTTGCAGGATAGGCATAATACTGATAGTTAATTTTAGAATCATCTTTATTCACCGGTGCCGCCATATCAAACGCTGGATCAGCAATTTTTTTAAATGCCATTTATACTAAAACGTATCGTTTTTCTAAATCATTTTCTTTTTCGATTTCCTCCAAGACCGCTTCCCGCTATCATACTTGCAATATTACTACTATCTGGTGAAGTCATTGCTAATGATGCTAGTTTTTGTTCCACTGCGTTATTTATCACTTTACTGACATTTGCAGGCATCATTGTTGTTGAAGGTAGCGGTGGTGGTGGTTTTCGTCCGAATCTAGATTTCACCAATGACGTTATTCTATTCTTTGCGGTAGAAAAGGCCGTTCCTGCAAGATCTCCAACAGCGTTAATTCCCTTATTACGAATAACATCAATGGCTTTCATCGCTAATTGTTTAGCAATTGGTGCTACTTTTGGGGCTATTCTTGTGAATAAACCAGCCATGGTATTTCCAAGGCCGTCTCCATAGTATGCCTTATAAACGGGCAATCTTGAGTTCACTACATACACGTTTGTTGGTTTATTGTGATTATAGTGTACTATCATCTTATTTGAAATGACTTTGTAATTTCTAAATACAATTTCAATCACTAAATTCCCCCGGAATTCCGTCCATTAACTCATCCAAGAGTTCTCGATACGTATGAATATCAATTATCCCACCTTGGAATAATCGTCTGCAAATATCAAATGCTTCATTAGTTATTTCGACTGAGTTATTCCCAGCTCGCTTACCTCCCATAAGAACCTCAAGTCGTGATATATCATTAATGATATTACTAGGACACATATGAGAATCATGATGAGAACTTCCATAACCCTCTCCTGAAGAACTTTCTGGTTCGGAAACGTTTTGAATTTCTGGAGATTGTCGACCTCGACCTCGACCTCGACTTCGACCTCGACCTCGACCTCGTCCTCGACCTCGACTTCGACTTTGTTGTTCTTCTTTTCGTTGTTGTTGTTGTTCTAAAACATCCGCATCAACTCCTATTTTAAAAGCTCTGTATTCCACTGTATTCTTATTTAAATTGCCGGTGATTTCTTTATTAATTTTATATATCCAATCCACCCATTGATTTTTGTTTATTGTGTTTTTTTTATACTCGTCTTTTAAAAATTTCTCCCTGTTATAATAACTTTTTACAGCAAAGTTTCCAAATAACGCATAGTCTTCTTTAGTTTTCAGCAATTGAATTCGTCTGATTACTTCTATAGCTTCATCAGTGAATTTCTCGTTAAAAGGAACACTTTTTTTAGTGGAAACACTAGCATCTTCAACGGGGTTATCATCAATATCAATATTACCCATTTGTTGTATTTCTCGCTGAGTTTGTAACTCACCTGAAAGCTGTTTTATTCCCTCGTGAGTTTTTTCAGTTTCTGTAGCAATCTTTCCTAATACATCAATAATAGGTACTGCTCCCTCTTTAGGGATGTCGCCGTATATAGCACGTTCTGTTGCAAGTTTCATATCTTTAGTGGCTTTAGTTACAGGGGCAAAAAGTTGTTCGCTTCCAATAGAAAAGTCAGTCTGCGCTTGCTGTCTAAGTTGTAGTTTATCTCGCACGTTATCTCGAATTGGTATAAACTTTTTCAGTAATGCTAACCTCTCACGGGCTAGTCTGGTAGTTAATGCTTCTGATGTCATTATTGGAAATGCTAACGATTTTTCAATTGTCGGTTTCAATGCTTGCATCAATCAAACGTCTTATAGATTTCACTTTCAAAGCAATCTCTGACCGAACTTGGTACTGTTCCCCGAGTTTCTTTCTAATGGCTTCAACTATACTAAATAGCCGAATGAATAAATTAATATCATTGTTATACAAAGAAGCATTAACCGCTTTTTGGATTCTTTTTATCAGTGAATACATTTTAGGTAGAACATATCTTCCATGTTTCAATTGTATATCAATTTGTTCAAATTCATTCAAAAGTCTGTCTTCATTCAAAAATTCAGAGAGTACGATTCCTTGATTTCTTAAATTTGATATTTCTGTAATGATAGATGTAATATCTTGAAATTCCATTTATTATTATTACTAATGTATTCTCTTATCTTTAAAATATTTTTATATACAAAAAAACAAAACATATACAATGCCCGTCTCTTCCTCATTCGAGTTTCGAGGCAAGAAAGGGCACATACATTAAAGACTTATACAATACCCTAACCCCCCAATCGAGTTCAAGGGCGGGTTATATGGGTATTAGACGTGAAATCCAAGTGATTTCTTTACAAACACTGAACATATAACATAAAGCCTCATTTGGAACCTCTTTCGCGCCAAACGACGTCAAAGAGGCCCAGAGGGGGGACAGCACATTCTTGGAACTCATTTAGTGCCTTCGCATTATATAAGCCCAAGGGCCACAAACATAGATCTCCCAATTGGAAGCTCTAACGTAACAAATGCTATATTAGGTCTTCCGGAAGATATGTTGTGGGGGGGACAGTACATTACATATAGGATGATATATATACAATGAATGAGTATTTACAATGCGATTATATAGGATATATACAATGAATGAATATTTACAATGCGATTCAATGAATGAATATTTACAATGAATGAGTATTTACAATGCGATTATAGGTTATATATACAATGCGATTATATAGAATGGTTATATGATAGGATGGTTATATGAGGTATGATAGGGACAGTACAGGACGATACAAACATGAAACGACGGGGCGGACCTACACCCACTTTGCCAATCAAAAGCAACCCAAGAAATTAACCCTGGTTGCAGTTGAAAAAATTCAACCACACCATGTCAATGGCGTGGGAGTTTTAATTGGCAAAGTGGGCTTCGTTTTAAAGCCCCAAACTTATTACGGCTCATATTATATATAAGGTGAACTAATACTGCAGTGTCAATGTGTAGGTGTGTATTTATTTTCTAGCATTTCATAATGAATACTGTGTAGTAATTTCAATGGAAGCTAAGTATTTAAATAAAACATTAAAACAAGAAATACAACTGTTAAATAATAGCAATTTTTTTATTAATTTCTATAATATTACGATTAAATAATCGTAGTAATAATGGATTTACATGACAAGATAACTCCGTAATGGGGATCCCTGTCAATTCAGGACCTGCTATTTCTTGAATCGAGAATGATATTTTTCTGAATTTTATTACACATAGCCACACTAAAACTAAACTACATGTAGCGCATTTTACTATTTTGACCTCACTAATTTGTAATTATAAAGTAATTTCATTTTCATACAAACGCTGTTAACGTGTCTTTGTAATTGGGATTTTTAAAAAATCTATTAATAGACCCCTGGCCTTGGATTCACACGGCTAACTCTGTCAAATAAATTGTCTACCCTGTATAGGTTTTTCCAACAAAACCCTAACTGCTGTTCTCAATACAGTCTTTAGAAACAAGAAACAATAACACAAAATCAAAATCCGTACATACCTGATTACGTATACCGAGTTAACCATTAAATACGTACATGAGATCACACACATCATTAATTCAATCCAATTTCACATGTATTCTCGGACGAATTACATATCCGGGAATCAATATCGAAAGTAGGATAGTCACGTGACGATCAGTAGTAATGAGGGGAAATACGGAACAAAATAGTAATTATTAAGAGTTATCTTGTAAATAAGAAAACTTTATTCTATGTCCATTTTTCTTTGAGATAGCTGTTTGACAAATCCCTTCAGCAACTTTTCGTACTGAAGGCATACATATTCCAAAATATTTTCCCGCAGCATTCATTGAATGAAAAACTCTTTCTTCATTCGTCGCTGTATCAAATGACTGTACTGGTCTCTTTCCAACTGACTTACAAGTCCCTGTCTTTCCTCTTTTTATATTCTCTCTTTGAGAAATACACTGTAAATTGGAAATCGCGTTATTTTGAATATTAGAATCAATGTGATCAATAACACAGCCATCTTTAATCGGTCCCATATAACACTCAAAGACTGCCCTATGACAGAGATATCCCTTTCCTCCAGCAGTAAATTGCAAGTATCCCTGATTATTAACAAAACCAATTGGTTTCTTTAGTCTACAGTGTCTAACAACACCATTACGAGATATTTCATAATTAACGAGTATTGGATGTGGTCTGAATTCTTGCTCCATTTATATAATAATACTATTTGTCTAATTCATTATTTGCTTTAATTATAAATCTATTAATGTAGTCTTGAGGGGTTTTTATGATTTTGTCTTTGACAGAGTCATGGTTAGGGTCAATGATGGCGTTTTTTATTCGTTTATCATAATAACGTTTCAATTCTCTAAACCGCTTACCCCCACAATTGATACATAATTGTGATTTTCCTCTCACACCCACCCCACAATTTATGCATGGGGACGGGCCTGTCGAATTATTTCTGACACTCTGTAAGTGATATCCACAGAATTCACCTCTACACGATTTATTGCATGGGGTTACTGATCCGATCATAAGCCATTTGCAGTGATTCATTATATATAAACAAACTTTTCTATTTAAATACTTGTCTTATTTATATGAATGAAGAATTCAAGAGATTATCGGCAATCAAGCCTCGGAAAAATATTAAATTCAATCTTGATAGAACTCTCGAAGACGTACCAAAAGAGAGAATAACTAATAGAATTCTGATTAGAAAAATACGAGATTGTGTTCATGAGTTTAAACAGGATGATGCATCACACACCTGGTCAACATTTAGAATTGATGGTGTTGTTGATGCTAGAATGAATGATGAAACAGCAGCTATGATACTATCACAACTTGGCAATAAACGGTATTTTATCAGAGTGAAATTCATTATCAAATTAGAATCGGGCGAATATATTATAAGAGACAAATTTGTTCCAATTCTCAAAGATGGGACATCAGTCATTGTTAGCCGTTATTCCAGACCAGGGCTGTTAACTGGAATTGATAAACCATACTATGAAAAAGCGTATCCAGAAACAGCAGTCGTTTATGGGATGTATCCGTTAAATAACCCTGACATTGGAAAACTAGCACCAATGAAACAGTCAACGTCAGCGGAAAAACCACTCAACTGTGTGGCACAAAGAGTCTTAGAACATTTTACAAATGCACTCCGTGGGAATAAATTAACCGATCTAAGACATAAAAAAATAGATGAATGGGAGCTAACAGTGAAAGAGAACGGAGCAACTATTTCCGATATAGCTAGATTGGAAAAGTCGTTGAGATTTCCGATAACCGTTTTAACGATAACTGGCGAAGTATTATACGAATCGAAATACAATAAAAACGGAGCTCCAATCAAAATTATTGATCATAACAAACACGCATGGACATCCGCGGTTACAATATTCCCGCGAGACAGAACAGTGAAGTATATCCCAGAAGAATTCACCAAGGATGGTATTCTCACTGAAGAAAGATTATTCGATGCTATTGCTAGTTTGTGTAAAAACGACCCTGTATCAGTATGGCTACTTCATAGTTTTGAAGATGAAGAATGTCAATTCAATCAATTTGTGAAACCTAACGGTGAATTATATCGTAGTGAAAGTCTACATAATAGGATGAAAAATCTAGCAATAAGTCTCAGTGAAAACGCTAGCGTTTTTAATGAAAAATCTGAAGATTACGAACAGTTACTTACAAATTGTTTTACAATTCCATCAGTTGCAGCTCATTTTGCAAGAAAGAAAAATAATTGGAAACCAACACGAAAAGAGTTTTTACAGGATGTTCAATCCAGCTGTTTGGAATATTATCATGGCGGTCTATGGAACGTTAAATACAATCGTGAGAGTATGATATCAGTTGATATCGTTGCCTGTTATCCAGGAAGTTTTCTAGGATATGGATTCGCTGGTGAGTATTTTAAACGGTTTGGACACCCCACACATGAAATGACTCGCGTTGCTATTAATGGACCACTGCCTGATTTTGATTTGACCGGTTTTGCTTGCGTAGTATCATTTGAATTCGCTGAAGGACTTCATCCGTGTTGTTATGTTTGGATTGGTAGACACATGGCTGAAAGGATGTGGTTACCAATAGTGTTATTGCGATATATGATTGATTGTAAAGTGTTAGTTTCGTTGATTGTCAGCGAAGCGATTATCTCATATCGAAAACAAACCAATGTCTGGTTACCAGAACCAGAATGTCTTGATAGTATAATCGATAAGTCTAGAAAACATATTGATGCTGACGAGGAGTACATCATTGAATGGTCAAAAAAGATATTTAATCAACGAAATAATGAAGCAAAGGATCTCGGCCGAAGAATAATCGGTAAATTTACACAGGGTGGAAAAAAATTTAACTTTAAAAAACAATCCTCACGATTGATTATAGATGATGCCGAATACGACTTCGTTATTAAAGATGCAGTAGAGAAAAATAGATACGCAAATTGTAAAACAGCCTTTTTGTCCAATAAAACAAAGTTAGGTAGAATTGTTACTTACAGTGATGGAGAAAGCTCTGCATATCTACATTTGAGAGCTTCTATGCTGGGTTATGCATCTATCAATTTATTTGCAATGATAAATAGATTTCCTAGTATAGCAGTCAGAGTTGCAATTGATTCAATGTATGTCGATAAAAAATATATCAAAGAGATAACTAAATTTACTAATAGCGAAGAGACTTGGGGAACATGGCGAATTAAACAAGAAATACAACGCGATTATTCTGAATCAGCAGACGTTGAGATTAAAAGTAGTTACCTGAAGAACGATAATTCTATCAGTGAAAAATCTATGTCTAAAGCACCACCGATATCAGATCCAATTTGTAGATATAAAACAGTTTATTTAAACGGTTGTGGTGGATCTGGAAAGACAACACGTGCGATAGAATTATATCGAGAGAGAACGTCCATGATTGTACTCACACCAACCCATAGACTAGCGAGAGAGATCAAACAACGAAATGTTGAAGCTTGCACGTATCATAGTTTTTTTCGATACAAGGGCGATGCTTGGACTCCTGAGCGAATGGGTGAGAAATTTATTCCAGCGGTTATTATTTGGGATGAAGCATGTACTGTTTCAGAAGATGTATTAAAAATGTTTCTTGATTGGTTATTGCAAAAAAATACAAAAATTATATTGTGCGGCGATCATGGTCAACCACCACCATTTGTTGGTAGAAGTCCACATAATTGGTTAAAAGGATTTGTTGATTATTACGAAGAAATTGATACTGACTATAGAGCACTCGATGAGCAGTTACGTGAGTTTAAAAAACTAATTAGATTACAACCCGATAGAATTCAATGTGAAGTAGCGCGTGAAATAATTTCTGAAACACCTTTGAATGATTTTTGGGAAACATGGAAACCAAATGATTTTGTAGTAGCAAGTAGAAAGATAGTCAGAGACGCACTTCAGAAAAAGTTGTTTGAGCTACACAAGAAAAAATTCCCAACGTTTCCAGTGCCGTTGTGTTATAGACCATTGGATACACGAAAGCAGAATATTGAAGTTGAAATTCCAGGCCAGACGGAGAAACAGATTCTAGTGTTAAATGATATTGTGCTAGTTGATATCAATACTGTAGAAGATGCATTATGCGCTGATAAATCACCATGGACGCTTGGTTATGTAACAACAATACACTCGTCACAAGGATTGACCATCACGGATACAATTGTTTGGATAGTTGATAATCGCATTGAATGGTCAAATTTAGTCTATCTCGCAGTGTCCAGAGTACGACGAATAAATCAACTACGAAGGATTGTTTTCGATGATGATTTTAATGCAAACGATGATAACACTGATATTAGCATCATTAATAAAAAACTCTCTGGCTACAAACAGCAGGACAAAAAAAAACAACGAGAATTTGATATTGATGCTGAAGTAATAATCGCATTAAAAGAACAACAGAATAATCACTGCGCCAGTTGCAATTGTATAATGCACTGGCAGTATTCGGATAAAGACCCTCGACAATTCACCGTAGACAGAAAAAATAACAGTCTTGGTCATGTCAGAAACAATGTGATGTTGACCTGTCTTGAGTGTAATAGACGTAACGGAGCTAGTTAAGACCATGTGGCGGTAATTGAGTATCGTCCGGAATGACTTGTAGTTGTTCGCGTGTAAAACCACGCTGAGGTGCAGTTGAATCCAATCTGTAGATTGGAGGTCTACCAGTTGATCGCGTTATGGTTGAAATTTTATGCGTAGTAACACTCCATATAGGATCAGTAGCTCTTCTTTTACCGCCTTCAAGCTCTCCTGGTTCGTATAAATATCTCACAGTAACATCACCGAGAAGTGGCTGAGTGCTAACCCGCTGTGGTTGTTCGGGAATATATTCTTTTTTTATTGCAATATTTGGTTTCATATTAATAGTTCGAGTAATCTCATTATTTAACGCTGCAACTACACTCGGTAACCTTTGGACCCATTCACGAGATCGTTTTTCTTGGATGAATTCTTTTGCATATTGATATCCAAATAACCGTTCTGCAAGAGTTCGATTAAATCGTTCTACAATTGCCTGATCACGATGTAACGCAGTATGTCCTCGTCGTATTGTAACACTATGAGTTTTCATTGTTGATAGAACAGCACCTTGAAACTCTTTGCCAGGATCAACTTGTAATAGATTTGGCCATCTTAGAGGACCTCGTCTATAAATCCTTTCAAATGCAGAAGCGACTTCAGAAGCTGACTTTGTTTTCAATGGTTCTGCTTGTTTAAATCGACTCGCAATATCAACTACAGTTAGCGCGTATTTGTAACCATGGTCATGTGGTAAAAACAATAAATCAGCCTGATGAACTTCATTGGGTACGGTAACATCAAAATGAGAATAATTAATTTGTTTAGGCGGTGGTAGATAAATTTGCCATATAGCTTGTTTGGATAACCAATCTTTTGCAGTGGATTTTTTCACTTTTGCAGCGTTAGCGAGTTTACTGATTGCTGCTTTACCCCTCCAGTATCCTTTCGGAGAATAATAAATAGATTCCATACTATAAAAACACTGGTGTTTTCAATTACCAGCACCTAACACTAATTTGCCTTTCATAGCTGATTTGACCAACCATGAAGCCAATTTTTCTTTGAAGGATTTATCGGGAATAGCATTTAAGGCATGAATTAATTTTACATCCGCGATATGTCTTTGTTGCAAATTATTGCTTTTATATGCAACATCATGAGCATGACATGCCTTATCAATAGCATTTATCGGATACTCACCAGGCCGGGGCTGATTTTGATCATCAAGTCTGATATCTAATCTCGTTCCGGGACCACAGTAGCTATATCCTGGAAGGTGTTTTTCTCCGGGGTATTTTGCCCATGGGGTTCCGGGGAGTTTTCCAAGTTTTGCGGCAATATCACCTCCGAGTTGCTTTTTTTTAAAAATCTAAATTTTTTTGTACCACATGTTACACACTTACCAGTAAGCGCTAGTCTATTGTTTTTAGTTGTAATGGTTGTCTGATCGGTTGTATCAGTACGCTGTTTACACTTAACACAATATAGATCCATAATTTATATATAGCGTTATGAATATAATTGATTTTTCAGCGACTAAAAGAAGAGAACCGGTAAAACACCACGCAGCGCTTCCGAATTCTGTCCGTGCCATTATAATCGGACCATCTGGATCAGGCAAAACACAATTACTGCTTAATTTGATAATGCGATTTATGAAGTGGGATAAATTATATTTAGTTGCCCCATCCGTAGATGATCAACGGTGCTATGAAGTGCTAAAAGATTATAATGAAAAAGCATCAGAAATTAAAGGTGAAAGTGTAATCGACTTTATTACTGATATTAATGATGCACCATCAGTAGAAGATCTCGATGGAGACATAAACAATCTTGTAGTGTACGATGATGTAATGTTAGATAATCAAAAGAACCCTGCTAGAATATTTTCCCGAGGTAGGCATAAAAACACTGACGTGATATATGTCACTCAACGATATACTCAAATTCCAAAAGTAATTCGCGATAACTGCAATATTCTTGCTGTATTCAATGGCGTTGATACACATACGCTACGAAATATTTGGCAGACATGGTGTTCCGATATGGACTTCAATGGATTTAAAAATTACTTTAGTCATGCTCAGTCTGTCCCATATGGATTTATAACAATAAATTTACACGACCCTCGGTCACGATATCGTATTGGACTTGATCAAATATTTGGTTAAATAATTTGTATTAATCAGCAGCAGAGAGGGTGAAATGACAACATATTTGCGACCGTAGATGGCAGCAATTTGAGTGTGGTTATGACAATGTATTTGCGACAAAATCGCTAAGATGGGGTCTTTATTTTTTTTTTGGTTAAAATATGAGATTTCGTAGGAAGGTTCCATTGGCATTCTGAGGCTTTAATCGATTCTGTCGCAAAAATTTGTAGACGTAGATGGCAGCAATTTGAGTGTGGTTATGACAATGTATTCACGACAAAATCGCTAAGATGGGACCTTTAATTTTTTTTTGGTTAAAATATGAGATTTCGTAGGAAGGCTCCATTGGCATTCTGAGGCTTTAATCGATTTTGTCGCAAATATATTGTTGTAGGGTTCACCCTCTCTGCTGCTTGTGTAAATATTGATGTTAAACTTTCAAGCAGAAACAGGTGTTGAAGAACTTCTCCACCTTTTTCAATAATTAGCAGTGCGAAACGACACCAATTCGCACTTTCTTCTTCCATGTTTTATTGCAAACAGTTGCAATTATATCAAAGTCGAATACACGATTTGATGCAATTCACACAGTACAACATTGTATTGCTTCCTCTTTACACTATGATATTCAACAGTAAATTTAGTATATCAGAAGCAGGAAAGATATATTTGGAAATACTTTAGCACGTTATATCCGCTATGCTGAAGAGAAACAGGCCCACATCTGCAAGAAGAAATCATGACCATTTTATTTATCTTTCATTAAACGTAGTTTTATAAATCAGCATAGAGACACATACTGTCGTGCTAATGCAGTAGGTATATCTTGTCCAGTTAATTTGGAAAATAAATTAATCTTGTCCAGTTAATTTGGAAAAAATTTTGGAAAATAACTGTCCAGTTAATTTGGAAAATAAATTGAGTACATTTGCCTTTGTTTAAACTTTATTACATACGAAAATAATAATATAATACAGACCTCAGACAATAATAATATTAATGAAATGTATGTTCAATATAAACTACAGTTTACTTAGGAAGACATCTTCTGATACAACTAGCCAAAATATAGTTCTCTTTTAGAGACTGAATTTGAGAGATATTATTTTTAAATTTCTAATAAATATTCTCTTCAAAGTATATATTTGCTGGCACATCAACACTAATGTTATAATCATATCAATTGTACATTAGCTCTAAAGTTTTCGTGACGAGAAGAAAACAAAACCAAACAAATTTTGAAATATATAAGTAGTTACTAGCAAATAGATTATGCCATAATATAACATAATAATCTTGTTTTCAATTCAGTAGCTCTAATAACATGAGTTGCCAGAGAAAAACAAGGAAATATTTTAATAACAAATTTTAGGGAAAACTTTAATTTATTCAGCCCTCAGTTCATCCAATTATGTCTCAAAAAAGATGATATGAAATAATATTCATATTATCGTTTAAACATGTGGAACTTTAACTTCTTGGAGATACATTTATTATACGATGATGATAATTATCGCGTACATTAACAACTATTTTAACTTTAAATATATATGCTATTGCTATAAGTGTGAAAATATGAACATCTCACAACCAAACAGACTAATTAATCAATTATATGTAAAGAATAGTAAGATAGAACATTGTCTACTGGATAATAAGTTTATTTGTCGTAGTTTATTTCCATTCTAACAAGAAGATATTAACCGATGAGAGTTGTCCAATATATTGCCTCTTGACTAGAACACACGATGAGAAAAACAAGGAGATATTTTAATAGCAAATTTTAGGGAAAACTTTAATTAATTCAGCCTTAGGTTCATCCAATTATGTTTCAAAAAGATGATATCAAATATTACATTCATATTTCTATCTGACATGCAGCCTTTCTGCGTTCGTGCCTTATATTAAGCTTGCTAATTATTTGTTTCCAACATTTGCACAACCTGACCCGAACCTGACACAAAACTGCAGCGCAGACTGAAGTCGAAAAGGGGAATAACTTTGCTCTATGTCACAATGGATGGAATAGCTAGCTTAATATAAGTAGTATCTTAATATGACATGCCGTATTTTAAAGGTCATATTTGGTCTTGATTTTGAGGGAATTTTATTAACATTGGTGATGCCAAGTCTGATTTGTTTCTATTATTAGTGTTAATTTAAAAAAAATGTTTCGCTGTAAAAAGACACTACGGTATATATTATAATGTTTGAAAATATTTTAAAGCATCTTGCTCTTTGACTCCTGGGCTCGGTAACACCGACAAAGCAGCGTACCTTTACACATTTTTACATTTCTTAAGCTCTAACGGTATGAAATTCTCGCTCTACGTGGTAAGTACATTTCACAAATATAGTAGATGGACAATTTTCTATGTTTAAGAAAGACTTTTACATCAGTAAAATCATTTAATGAGAGGGAGATATTATCAGAGCAATTGCCGGATACTTATAAAAGAAAGACACAAATGATAAGACGACAAATGCAACAACAAGAACACAATTGCCGAAACGTTGCGGGCAAAAAGCAGGTTGATTATTGGCCATATTGAATTAAGCATATATCTTCTGTCTGAGTACAGAGGATAGTAGAGTAGCTGAGTATCTGAGGGGACGAAATTTAAGCTATTTTGCTGCCATATGGGATAAACAAAGCTGTTGCACCCAGTGACCCCACATGCAAAGCCTGAACACCATAGCCTATTTAATCCATTACATATAAAAATATTTTTCTGTTACAGAAATAAATATATTTTTAACAATTCCAGATTCTCGAACATTAACCTTTGCTTCCTCGCGAATTATTCCTCCGAGTACTTGTTTGTCACAGAGAAAGAGATATCGTTTAACTATATGTCAATGAATTTGAAGAAATGACATTTCTTGTTACGTCTTGTGTTTTTATTTTTTCTATAATGTGTTATGTATTTAAGATCCATAGTTTGACAGTTTATTTTTTGCTTTTTTTATACGCTATGTAAAGCTGTATTCTGCAACTAACCTGTCACAAATGAATAACATTGCCTATCTGACCGTAAACATTGATATATTTTCTATATAGCAAATGCATAGCAATCATTTTCTCTGTGATATTATGATTATTTACAATAGATGTACACAGTTTAATTTACTCAAAGACGTTGTTTTTGATGATCATTATTATAATTGTATTAACATATTTTTTCATAAGCAATACGTTTACTAAGAATACTATATATCACTTTGTATGTCCATTATATGATTACAGTCCAAGTCAAGAAAAGAAACACAATACATGATTCTATCTCAAGATCTTATTGAATGAATAAAACAAAATTCGCTAGAAAAGATTATTTTAAACCATTATTTGATCGAGGTTACAATAATCATTTTCTAAGAAACTATTATGTAATGGACGACTCACGTCCAGTCTAGAATATTACGCTACTAAAATTATTGCAAGACATTTAACTAGCATCAGTTATATCATATCTATCTATACAAGAAAAAAAAGAAACAATGGCCTTGACTCAGGTGAGGATAATGGGCCTAATATGTATCCGATATCAGGTGAAAAATAAACGACGTTCTTTACACAATGAACCTGATTTGGCGCATATAATGAATGTAAAAGAAGACCTAATAAAAAAAACAAAGCAAATATGCATATCACAGTATTATTTTACATATTGGAATAACGAAACCAACAATCAAGCAGAGAACATCATTTTACCGAAGAATGCAAGAGTCCTTGAAAACGATGAATTACTCCAGCTGATCATTTCGTGGAGAATGCTTTTTTCGCAGCAAGAAATATAAAGATGCTGTTTCAGTGTTTGCTAGAAAATACATTTTGGATAAAGTGTTTTGGGTTACACTATCTATTTCCATCTAATTTTATATTGAAGATTATGAAATTGAAATTGAAATTCGAGAAAAGTTGAGTATCGGAAAAGGAGAGAAAAGAAAATATTATGGTAGGAAAAGGACAAAAAATATAAGCAATTAGAGAAAAAAAGAGTCTAAAATGCAGGTTTACACAAACATTTACAATTGAAGCACGAGGAAATAAAGAGAGAAGTAAACAAGGAAAACAGGCTATTGCAAATCTAAAGGAAGAGGAAAACAAGAAAAAGGGTATTTTAGTATAGATTAAAATAATTATAGTTGGCACGACCATTGAATAAAATCAGATATTAATGTTGCCAACGATATTAGAATAGTACACAGTTTTAAAATAAAATAAAATATCTTCCTCATGTTGTAACACAATTGAACATATTGGCAAATCTAATGACATCTACAGTTCCTAGTAGTATAAAAAGGTGCGGATCGTCTTCTAGCTAAAGATTGTTTCTTGAAGGGTCATGAGCTGGTCTCTGAACGATATCGACAAAGGCATTGGAACTGTAGAAAAGAAACTGCAGAACCGCATGTGAAATGTGCAAAAGGAATGGAGCAATTATTTTGTTAGTGCTTAACCAAGAAAGTTGTTAAAGACCATAAGATCTTTAGATAACTCATGTAAGTTGAGGAGTTTAACAGCTGTGTACAGAGTGATGTAAAGGCCTATATTGATGAGCACCATGTCGAACCTTTCGCAACTCCGCTCGTACTGCAGGCAATTATTATTATGGTATTTTTTCAGTACGTTTTCTTAACCGGAGACTTCTGATAAAAAGTCACTTCAATACGAGCAATAAACAAACTCAATCTATAGTAACGTTAGAAATAAAGTTTATGTAAAGTCTAATCAGAAATATCTATCTCTTCTTAGTGCACCAATAGAAAGAAGAAGGTGCGTAATGTTTCTGATCGCTATAGATTTAAAACTAAACATCGGAACCAATAAGATCTATTTCAAACGCACATATTTATTAGATGTCAAGGCTACGGTACTTTATTTAGAACAATTTACTGGTTGGACCAAACAAATCCCAATCTCAGATTATTATGGATAATTATAAACCATTCATGTTCAAAGGCTTTGTGTCACTTTTTAGTTATTCTGCCGATCCTAACCCTATCATATTTGTAGGAGACTTATGAGATTATCAGAGTCTTTTATTATTACGTATTATTATTACGTTCTTTGCCTTTATCTAAGAAGTCTTATTCTAATGAAAGGGATCTTGTTTGAGGTAAAGATTTCTGTTTTTATAATATTTCTCTCGATTGTGTAAGTTTGTCATTCGACCTAATTTTAAGAGATGTGACTATCGGAAGATAACTTGTTTACACATCGAAGGTATTCAGGCATTAGTGAGCAATAGCCTAGCTGAAAATAATGTTGTGGTTAATCCACTTGTAACGGAAAAGACTTGGTTGGGTCAGAAAGTACCAATTAAAAATAAATATCTGATTTATATCCATCAGATAATGTTACTAGATCTATGACAATTAAACCTCTTGAAAATGAAATTTATCAAGAAAATATTGCATTATTTGACACATTTATTGGTCATGGTTTTAACGTGACGCGGTTACTTTTTTCCTGGTATGGAGTAAAGGTATTAATCATACTGATCATTTCTCCATTACTCTTTCTGTTTTTCTACTCATGATAACAAACGGCAATCACTGTCAAACATGAATAAGATCATATGAGCTTCTATTTTAAAGAGCTTTTATGGAAACTAAAGCAAAATTAGTACCTATGCGTTATTCAGTAAAGAATGGGTAATTATGAAGAAAGGAGAGAGCAAGAAGCACCCGCAGGTGATGACTGGTCAGTTAGCTATAAATTTGTTGTTCATAAGTTGCATTGACAAGACATTCTTAGTGTAACCCATTAAACGCATTTGACTTCTCATTTAGGAGTAAGTTTATCAACATAACTCTTTATATTGTCTGAGAATATAAAGTGATTTTTCAAATGGTAAGGAAACCCAGTCAGAAGAAATGTAAGGTTCATCTGCAACCTATGTCTCCATATGGCGATCAATTTAACAGAATAATAGTAGAATATGTCCGTTCTATACCTAAAACCTTCTAAGACAGTTTATAATTGTTGACCGTGATGTTTGTGACTACAAGATTACCAGATGAAAGCCGTTTAAGGAATATTACAACTAAAACCATAGTAAAAGATTTTATAAAGTATTTTGTATGGATAATTTAGTCTTCCCAATCAGTTCAATCTCGTCAAAGGGTAAATTATATGTCTGAAACTTCTTTAAGAATGGTATGTATGAAATAGACATACAGCAATTTGAATCTTCTATGATCTTAAAAATCATTTGGCTTTATGAAGAGTTCATCAACCGTTTTAAAAATATTATTCGGTCATACTATTTTGATGCTGTAAAAGTTCAAAATTTGAGAACCGTGCTTCGCTGCTGTTTTACTGTTATAAAATTATTTCAAGAATATTTATAATTTAGACCCATTGAACTAATTTGTGAAGATACGGTATGTGGACCATTGAAGTTATTAAAAAGATACTTTTTCCAAGCTACAGAGATCAATCTTCGAGATTATGTTACTAATTTTAAATATAAGTTAATACAGTTTTGTGAAGTTCCAAGAATAGATCTGCACTCATCGTGGTCAAATATGAATTTAACGTATGACGAAATTATAAAGGAAAAATAGTTTTCGGCCATTTAAAAAAGTTACTACAGTGTGTTTATGCGGTCATTTTAGTTGTACTTTTTTTTACACAATTATGATTTAAGCGATGGAACTTTTGTGAGCTTGATGTAACAAATCTTCAAATTCAGAATTAAGAATAATATAGATGAGAAACCTGCATATTTGCAGTAACAAGCAACGAATGAACAAAAATATCATTAAATGAATATAATAAAATCTTTCCAGATTCTACAACAAGAACAAATGCAATCTACGATGACATTAAAAATGTAAATTCTACATATTCGATACCTCATCTGTGCAGGATGAACTCAAACATGAATTTTTGTAAATCGAAATTCAGTTCTTACTGCGTAATTATTTCATGGAATCGAGATACATTAGCTGCAATTTGCCATGTATTCTTGTGCAGAACCTAGATATTATATTCCGCATGTGCACCAATTATACTAAAGTGAATATCGTGAGCAAATAGTTTTAATTTATATTGTCAAGTATTGATGGCGGCATTAATAAAATTAAAAATGCAAACTATATCACCAGTTTCACCATATAAAATGATTCTGGCAAATTCATCTGACCGAATGGTCAAAGGAAATGTTGTATTCGTGACTCCAAATGGATGTTGTCAATATAAAGTGATACCGTTACGGATATCATGTTCGCCTTGTAAAAAAACATAATTATATAAACATAATTATATCTGGCCTAGATTACTGTCATCCTTACCACGATGATGTCATCATTTACAATGACACCTGGAATGATCACTTGAAGACGATTTTTAATAGACACATTGATGCAAATACAGTATTACAACGAAATAATCCAAAAATGAGTTTTGCTGTGCTTATGTTACTTTTCTATGACATATTGTGCGAAACGGACATGTGAAATATATATATATATATATATATATATATATATATATATATATATATATATATATATATATATATATATATATATATATTGAGGTCAAGAATATATTTAAATTCATTGTGCCTATCTGTAGAAAAGAATTTATGCGCTTTTTGGTTTTGACTGGATATTTTGGAAATTGGTGCTACAATTCTTCCTTAATTGCCGAACTCTGATCAATTTTTTAAGTACCTTAACTAAATTGTATTGGTTTGTAATAGGTCAGATGGTGTTCGATAAGCGAAATACCACACTGGATAATGAATTAGCTCTTTTTGGCTCCAAATTTCAGTCAATCATTTACAATTTCTGTTGAAGCAAGTAATGTTGGTGTTGATGCAGTATTGATTCTAGAAGACAAAATTGTTATAGATCATCCAGTGTTTTATTATCCTAAATAATTATATATATATATATATATATATATATATATATATATATATATATATTTATATATATATATATATATGTATATATATATATATATAAATATATATATATATATGGATATATATAT
The DNA here is from genome assembly GCA_016746295.1 of Potamilus streckersoni. Classification (NCBI taxonomy): domain Eukaryota; kingdom Metazoa; phylum Mollusca; class Bivalvia; order Unionida; family Unionidae; genus Potamilus; species Potamilus streckersoni. The sequence continues at coordinate 13,534 of JAEAOA010000033.1, read as the reverse complement.
ATATATATATATATATTTATATATATATATACATATATATATACATATATATATATATATATATATATATATATATATATATATATATATATATATATATATATATATATATATAGATGCAATAAACTGACGACGAACAGAACGAAACTAGTAACTAACTAGCCTAAGCGCTTTCGACTCTTAATGAGTCTTTTTCAAAGGCAAATACAAAACATAGTTACGACAAACAAATAAACACAAAAACGTTGCGTTTGTAAACCTCTACATTTCTATCTTCACATGTGCTAAAACTATAAATACAACCAGCTTGTATAGACTAGTTGCGGAAACTGAAAACGTTGTATAATTCCCTAAAAGTCTACAAGCCAAAGCGACATCTATTTTTACTTTGTGTACATATGTAACGCAGATTATATCCCGGATATTTGGTTCTATACCGGTTATTCTTATAGTAAAAATTGAAGGATAAGAAGATTTAGAAAATGTTAAATTCTACTAGTGCATAGTTTTCATTTTCTAGTCTTCTTGGTTTAGACCGCTTGGTTTCAATGTTCTAAGGCGGCGTATCCAGTATGATTCCTTTTCCTTCCTGGTTTCGGAACTCCAGCTGTGGTTGTTGGCAATAGCGATAAGTATTATATCACTGAAAGTGTGGCCAGGGGAGGAGAAGTGTTCTGCGACCGGGCTTCTGTACAGCTTTTTTGTCATCCAATCAGATCTATGAAGGTTTATCGACTAAAGAAAAACTAAACATACATGGTCCAAACAAAACGTGCAAAACAGAGAATGTGATTTATCTCATCACATGTAAGATCTGTGGCCTTCAGTACGTGGGAGAAACTGAAAAGCTACACATAAGGATAAACCTTCATAGATCTGATTGGATGACAAAAAAGCTGTACAGAAGCCCGGTCGCAGAACACTTCTCCTCCCCTGGCCACACTTTCAGTGATATAATACTTATCGCTATTGCCAACAACCACAGCTGGAGTTCCGAAACCAGGAAGGAAAAGGAATCATACTGGATACGCCGCCTTAGAACATTGAAACCAAGCGGTCTAAACCAAGAAGACTAGAAAATGAAAACTATGCACTAGTAGAATTTAACATTTTCTAAATCTTCTTATCCTTCAATTTTTACTATAAGAATAACCGGTATAGAACCAAATATCCGGGATATAATCTGCGTTACATATGTACACAAAGTAAAAATAGATGTCGCTTTGGCTTGTAGACTTTTAGGGAATTATACAACGTTTTCAGTTTCCGCAACTAGTCTATACAAGCTGGTTGTATTTATAGTTTTAGCACATGTGAAGATAGAAATGTAGAGGTTTACAAACGCAACGTTTTTGTGTTTATTTGTTTGTCGTAACTATGTTTTGTATTTGCCTTTGAAAAAGACTCATTAAGAGTCGAAAGCGCTTAGGCTAGTTAGTTACTAGTTTCGTACTGTTCGTCGTCAGTTTATTGCATCTATTTTCATTAATCCCTGACAAACGTGATCCCTTGGTGGATCCAGTACGCTTGAGAGGGTTGTTATTCGCCATATGATTTGTATTCTTTATATATATATATATATATATATATATATATATATATATATATATATATATATATATATATATATATATATATATATATACATACCCCAGAGAAAGTATTTTACAATCGAGAATAAATGTTATGGCTTGATGATTATCTTCAACATTTTGAAGGGAATATTAGTTAAGCTACTTCTCAAATTATTGTATTCAGATCTCACATCTCCCTTAGCTTAAGTAGCAAGATGAAGAGCAAACTTCGCTGATAACTTCGGTGATAATGAAGGTGGATGTTTTTACTGCATAAATATTATATTGCTATCATACACTTTAATGGAAATGACGATTTAATAACAGACGCACATTTGAATGTATATAAATACGATTATCGATCGTGTCTACTTTGTCATTCATAAGTAATAGCCTATTTAGTAAATGCTAACTGTGATCAAGATAAAGTAGACAGCTTTATAATCTCGTTTACTAGAAATGGTATTTAACAATGCTCTGAAATGTTGAAGAAGAATCATTGTTGTGGTTAGTATTTAGATGTTCGTGAAATTATTAAATTCATAATATTACTTTTCTGGAAACACCATGTGCTTTATAATATTCTTAGAAATTGATATCAACTTGGTATTATTGCAACATTTTTCATTTAATCAATCTTGGACAATTTTACTGCGATTCAACAAAGGATGATCATTTTTACAATTCATTACGTATGTATTAATATATTAAGGGCTACAGGCCACTACTGGCTCATCAACGCCTTATTGGCTGAAAATAATATGAAATGCCTCTAAATTTTATTCAGACTTCTTCCTTAGGAATTGTTTTCGTAATTCTTTACCTAAAGGAATTTAATGTTTAATATTAGCAGTTCTTTTTAAATGAGTTGTTTGTGTTATATACCATTAAATATTTGTTTAATTTTACAAAGCTTGTGTCTTCTCACTCATTCATATTAGTCATGTTAGGATCATATAGTCGTGTTAATATCTGAATCTACTATTATTTCCTTCGCGAACGTACTTATAGGTACACTTGTTGTCGTTAACTTGGTCATCAAAAACAGACACTATTATAAACATCCAGGTTAACGCAATATTTGTGCAAGTATTTGCATTATCTTTCACCATCAAAGATTGCAAGGTAAAAATACAATGTACTAGGTCCCATTTTCAACTTAACGTCTATTATTTACATTATGAAACCAAATATTTAAACAAATGCAAACTATATTGCTTTAATACCTTTTTTCTGTTTCAATGTTCATCAAACCTTCGTAGTAGGTGGGACGCAGTCGAGATCCTTTTCTTTTGATCTCGGACATCAAACGCAATGACATCAAACGCAATAAACTGTTAGATTCGCCTCTCAAATTATTTCTTTTCAATCCATACAAACAATGATTTGTGTATTCGTCCAGTCTATGGTATCCCTTCTGTAAAGCTTGTTACATGACTTAGACTTTAGAAACTGTAGTGTTTTGCAAAACAAGTAAGGAATTCACTGATGAAAGTTGCTATAATACCTAAACTATTATGAAGTTTCATGTATTCAGGGTCATATGCCATCCAAACATGAGTTGTCAACGACAATCAGTAACAGCATATTCATTTAATCCAGCCAATCCACATGTAGCTGAATATATATGTTTCGGAAGGGGCTTTAACAACATAGCGCAACCATTCAATGTGTACAAATACATTTTTGCCGGCATTTGTCAGATAATATGATTAGATTTTCTTGTCGTTAGGGTATTATTTCATTATTTACAAACTTTAATATATTAAATGATTGAACAGCAAACACAAAATTAGCAAAATTATGGGTATTCGCTTAAGGCAAAAGTGAAATATAAATATAAATATTTATATTTTTATGTAGAAGACATAATTTAAATTATTAAAACTTCATTGTATCTTTGGTTTATTTAAACATTTATTCACCAAAACGAATGCATATTGTTTGATTGAAGGAATGTTAATGTGTTCACTACCATTTCATACAATATGCAATTTTAGATTTCTTGTTTTGTGTGTACTGTATCTTTGTAACTAGTACAGTTGAAAAAAAACAATACATATTATTACTAAATACCATATTAAGGATCTCTGGAATAAAGAGGTACTGTTCAAAGATTTCTGGATGTCCCGATTGAAGGTATGTGCAATTTAAATATACCAAAGAGAAAACATATGTATTTAAATATTGAAATCTGTGCAGTGAGCTCTTCAATCGAACAATATGTATTTAAGAGCAGTAATTATTTTGTAGCCACAAAATGGAAATGGAGAGCCTGAAGAAAATGTAATTTAAACTGTGAATAATATTAAAGTGCATATCAAAACTTACATCTGGACGGCCAACTTTGATGATTTGACCAGCTATTATGCCCAGTTGTTTTTTAATGAGTAGTACCAGAATTGTTTGTACACTAGTGAAAAGGCATTAGCGTAAATTGTGATAGTATTATTTAATGTTCAATATAAAATATGTTATGCGAATTTGTGTATTATTCCCTATGCAGTCTATTATCATCTTATAATTTGACATATTAATAGTTTGCTCAGGTTTACATAGATGAAGCGATATTTGAAGCATGCAGGCACCATTGCTCAAATATGCGATTCAGTGAAAAGAAGAAAAGTACAAACTGTTCAGAATGTATTGCTCTCGCTATAGAAACAGAACAAACCGGTGGGAATAGTATATTCAATCTATGAAATCCTCGTGTCGAAATATAATGTTGTGCAATAATCAACGAGAATACAGAACACGTTGCACGTGTTGTGAATAACATTTCCCAAGATTTAGAAAAATAAGTTTTAACTATTTTCCACTAGCAGTTTCTGTAAACAACGATTATCTGGTTTCGAGATAATCGTTGTTATATTAATTGTCCTTAAAAGTTTCCTTTTATTACAGACTCCTGCTATTGCCATAGTCATATCTAAATGCGCAGGGATGACAATATTTTGATGTAATGAATGGATGCTTTGGAAATTAACTGTCTCTAATGGATTACAGATTTCCTGCATCTTGATCAATCCCTTTACTAGCATCAATATAGGTCATATACATTACGGCGTAATATCTATCCGAATATCGTTACTTCTTGACCTATAAATATCGTAGATGAAAGTAAAATGTTTGCGACCATGATGTGTAACCGAAATTCATTGCAGCTGTTTTACTGATTTAATATTTCGGTTGTTTATACTTTTCAAGCTAATAAAAGAAAGCAAAATGTAAATGTATGTATATGGGTATTGGCATACTACTTCATACATTATAAATTTGCATTTGTTGAGTAAAAATGTGTTAGAGAAAGATTCATAATATGGCATATGTTGGAATTACATATCTTAGGTATAGCTCTCTTTCATTCTCGCTCTCGGAATATTTATCTACGACAAAACTCTGCTCTTAGCGCGTCTTTCCTTAACGTTACATAAAATCTGTAATGGAGCTTACGAAATGTAAGTTATTTTCAATAAAGAAACACCAGTAATCACGTACATAAGAACTTGACAAAATTTTGAGTTTGGTTGAGTTCCTTTACAGTCAATACAACGTTATCCAATTTTCGTCCATTAACTCTATATGACATTCTGACAGTCGTGAACACATGTATTATTCATATGTAATAGTGAGGTGTTGCAGCAAACAATTTAATTTTAAAACAATAAGTAAAAGAATGATACTTACAGAATATCCATAAATCCTTATATGCACGCTCCCTATGTTTACCGCATCAATTTATATAATGACCGCAGTTGTTTATCGCTTTCAGGTAAAGTCTTGTCAATATACATAAACGAACCAATCACTGCATGTCAGCTACCTATGTTATTAATTGATGAACGTACTTCGCAAGTTTTGGACTTGTACAGACATAACTTGCAATGACTATTATATAAAATGGAATGTGATTTATGACAAACAAACCTTCCAGGTCGTGTTTACTTGGATACATAAATATGGCTGAGAGATAAAATCTGTACAACATATAATCTAAAATAGTCTCGGCAAAGTTGAATGCTAGCATTAAAGTACCTTTCTTTGAATACAGTAACCTAAGACCACTCGTCTATCGATCTGTCTCGCTGGCAAGCTCAAAAGCTTGCCATACAATTATAAGTTTGTCAGTCTGTGTATTCTTTCTACCTTCTATTCTGATTGCTCGGCCTTCCAGCTAATAATTCTTGATACTATAACTTTCATATTAATAATAAACTTACTAGTACTACAATTGCTGCTACTTTTATGATAGGTAATAATGAGTGCCAAAACAACAACTATAACAACAGCACCAAACATTACTGTTATGCATATTTAAATATATCCACTAAGACATATGAAATGATGATATACTATATTCTTAGTGATTATAATTGGAAATACATGTATTTTATTATACAAATAATAGAAAGTTTAAATTTTAAGGTCCGAGTTACTTGTTTCTCATCTACCGGAGAACAATATCGAGGCAACATATCTTGGTATCATAAATAAAATGTAAAAAAGGAAGTCTTGCGTACATTTAATGTGGAACTGAAGAAGGTGCATAGAGTTGTCTTTCTTGAACAAATACATAGATTAAATATCAACCTGATGAAGAGGAAATTTTCGACAGAAATCAGTAAATGATTTAACACTACTTTAAACAAATGTTAATAAACGCCTTTAGTAAACATATAAATATTTCACGAAAAGAAAATCTTTCTTCGATGTTAAGAACTAAAAGGAATTAAGTAGAAGTAAATATTCAGTAAATATGAGCAGAATAAATTTAATAAATTATTTTATTAGTTTTTTACCAAAGCAAGACGAAACGGAAAAATGATAATAGCAGGGAGTTATAAACATAAAGTTACATAGAGATCATAGAATCAACAGCAACTCTATAAAACAATTTATCATTAATCAATTAAAGGAACTCCAATTATTAATCAGCTAATTATACAGTACTTATAACTACACACATCAGCTGTTGCTAAAATATTTACAACTACTAATATCTACTGATGCGACCTTATTTACAATTATCGATATTACAATATTTACAACTTCACAAATATGCAGACACCATATAATTTACAACTACATAAATCGATTGATGCTATAAAATTTACAACTACACATATATGTTAATGCTACAGTATTTACAACTACATTCAGCTGACGTGATATTACTAACAACGAAACAATTCAAGGAGGGCTGGTAAACAGCCCAAAGCTTACGGACAAAATACAAGAACAATGAAGCTGGACAAAGACCGAAACTGTTGCATCGCTTTTGTTCCAGATAGACTACTTCAGCTACTATATTTTCGGCTTTGAATCTTAGTATGCATCAATGATACTCTTTTACAATACACTGAATATTATTCAGTAAGCTACAACACAGTATACTGCTATCAATGCTGTTTGTATGCTCCAGTAATTCACTTTTCCTTTGATTTTAATTTGTTACTTACTGTGTGCACATCATTGTATTTATCTGGATGCAATTCTACTTAGTTTAATGTTTAATTTTATAATGTGCATATATTTAAACCCAAATCCGTAGTAGTACAAATATTGCTAACCACATATTGTTACAATCGATATTAGTAAAACAATAAACAAACTTAAGCCACAGGTTGTGGACAAGCCATACAAAAAGATACTCAATGCATCTGTTATTTAGATTTCAAGACATAAAAGCAGCGTTGAGAAGAGAATATAACAATATATGAGAAGCATACAAGCCTTATCCTTAACTCGCCTATGTACAATCAAATTATCAATACACCAATGCCTTCAGGATGCAAAATTATTCTCAACGCTTGCAATGGAAAGTGATATATTGTCGAATTGCATATATACATCACAGCGGAAACACTGTACACTATACGTTTGGATATAGATGGGTTTCAAATGTCATATGAGAGAACATAACGAAATTAGTTAATCAGCTTAAAAAAATTCAAATATATATTTATTTGATACTGCAATATATTTACACATATTTCATATAGATTCATATATATATATATATATATATATATATATATATATATATATATATATATATATATATATATATTTATATATTTATATATAGATGTATATATGCACTTTCAGTGTACATAAATCCTCATATATATATATATATATATATATATATATATATATATATATATATATATATATATATATATATATATATATATATATATATATATATATATATATATATATATATTCATATATATATATATATGTATGTATATATATATGTATGTATATATATATGTATGTATATATATATATATATATATATATATATATATATATATATATATATATATATATATATATATATATATATATATATATATATATGAGGATTTATGTACACTGAAAGTGCACATATACATCACAATTTCGTCATCAAGATGTTGCTGCAAGTTTGTACACATGTGTGCAAATACATATGCCAGTAAACTTAGGTAAAATAAGGAATTATCTTACATATTCATTAATTATTATAATATGGTAACAATTAGCCTAATCCATATATCAAAGGCGTATGATCAGTCATTTGGTATGGCAGATTGGCAGGAAAGCACTTTGACAGAAAAGATTCCACATAAACAAAAAGAAAGGCAGTTTCATAGCCTTTAAGGTGTACTCAGTTCTGAATAACGCACATTAAATTCATTGTAAAATAATGATATTCAACAGCATATGTATATCATTGAGAAATATGCATGAGACATACAACTGATTTATTAAACATATCACATATATTCAAATCGTAGGGATTTACGTACTTTATCATACAGAAGATAGATCACATTTCAATGAATTACCGCGGCAGCAGTTTCAATCGATATCCAGGCTTTAGTGTAAAGATTGTTTACTTATTTTAAATCCGCTATGTTCCTTTTTTGTGCTCTTAACTGTCTGTGATTTTCTATTTATGCCAGCACATTCTCGAGCTCATCCACTCTGATTTATTTGAACTTTGATTCTCAGCGAGTATTATTTACTGATAGTATTGACTGCTATGTGCGGCTACTAACAGTTAGGAACCATCAGAGACACCAGAACATATCGTTGTAGCTCCGGCAATAATTTAATTTGGTGAACTGAAGATGGCTGATGTTCCCATGACTCTAATTGCACCAAGCCTAAAAGTTGCTACCGCAGAAAGAACGTAAACACCATCTACTACCAATAACGCCTCGTTTATGTTCCACGATTTGATAGGTTCCCTCTGGTAATTTCACCTCAAAGCTGATTTTCTGCTGCGACTATTTGTTCACGCTTGTTCGACTGGGTTACAATTACAAATGCGTATTTGTTGCATTTCAATCAACAATGTCGCCATTTGCTGCTTTCCAAGTCGAGGTATTATATAGGAAGCTGGCCTTGACTGGGTAGCGGAACATCATGGTTTTCCAAAAATGCATGTTCTATTTGACCTATACAAAACCTTTGATAGTTCATAAGAGAGTTTGGTAACATCATTCTTAGGCAGAGTCATTATGAAATTGAACGAAATTGCATCCGATGCCAACTAATCAAATACCCTGTCGATCTATTCACAGCCTCATTCCCGCGGCAACATTTTAGTATGTATGTGATAGTGATGCAATCTAATCTTAATCAAAGACTTTAAAACGGCTAATGATCCTTTCTGTTAAACGTTTTGTATTTTGAAATGACTTTTATATCAAGGTGATTAAGAATAAATATAAATCATGAACAGAATTGACAATATGATATATACGTGACAAAATTTCAAGACACGTTACCATTTTATCCCATCCACAATTATATCCAGTTATGATAAACAAGTATTATAAAGATTAACTCACCTTTAAGATGTGACGTTTAGGCCTACTAATGACATTGTCATCAGAAAAGCTTAAAATACGTCTATAGTTTTCTAAGAATAATAAGTTACCTTATAGCAATATTAGCTAAATTAAAAAAAAATGCTAAATGCAACCGACATACCACTATTTCTGATATAATCGTTGTCCATAATCTCAGCCAGATACTTTACCACATAATAATTTTTCAACTTCGCAATAATATCTTAAAGGTCTACATTACACATATTAAGAACAGCAGGAGTGATCTTCAAAACTCATAAGCTCACATGGATCGACACCACCAGGTAAACAGGTAGTAAACTCAAATAAAACATCCAAACCCGCAAATCGGCTCCAATTCACATCAGCATCGTGTAGTGTAGTCGGGCAGGGTAACATCAGTAAATGTTGGTAGACATTTTCAACGTGAAATCAATAAATACTTGCTGGGTTGATGACAAATCCAGTACACACAATGCTTAAACATCCGACAACCGAATATGGAACGAGCCAAAGGATTTGTACTGGCATAAGACAATATAACAACAATTGTCTGACAGTAAAAGTCAATTCTAGTCAAAATGAAAACGATATTGAGATTCTAACACTAACCAAGTCCTCTGCATGAATCTAAATTAATGCTGCCTGTTTCCTGTGTGTGTGTATGTGTGTAATTGCGTGTGCATTTCCATCAGTGGACGTTCATCTCGCACAAAAACACCACGAAAGTGTTTTATTAATGTCATCGCGAGTAAATCGGGACTGGTCTAAGGATGTGTCAACGGCAGGAACTGCAAATAGGATATCGATGAGCTCTTCCATGCCTAGTACTTTTCATATGACTACTATCTGCCATTTTAGTGCCATTGATGATTCAGTTCCAACAGCCCTATTTCGGTATCTTTAGAAGTCACTGGAGCCTCTGTTTCCAAGAATTATGTCATTGCTACATGGACTGTAAATATTTCACTGTTATTTTGTATTTGTGTCACCTCTAACTTTAAAATTATTCATGTGACTGAGGTGTTATAGTATTTGTCAACATTCATATGATCGTGGTATGTTTACTTCAATCATCATAGGAAATTCCCAGCTTAGTTTCAGTATGATGCTGTTGCATTTTGTGTCCAATTCATTTTTCATAAAGCCATCCTTCCTTTAGAGACAGGTCATCATTATTCAAAATCCGTAATAGGTCTAATTACAATGTTAATATTTATAATACTACTCTGCCATCAGCAGCAGCTGCACCAGTCCAAATTGCATATGTGGAGGTATTTTATGGGTTATTGTGACTATATGTTTGGCCTTTACGAACGTCTCTACAGAACTCACCTTTATGATTGATTGGAATTGTACACGAGAATCGTATTGATGTTGCGTCAAGCAAATCCACCATTAAAATAGCCCACAAAGCTTGCAACTACATCATGTACATCTGCATCATTAGCAATGTCGATGTGTACTTAAGCTGGTCTAATCGTATACTCTTGAAACACCAGATTGTCAGATTTATTCCTGACAAACATCATTGTTGGACCAGCTATACTCGTGTAATCATCTCTATATCTGGCAAATTCAAAACCTTTTGTGGCCACGTCGACGTTGTCCAAAACTGATTCAATTTCCTTTTCTATCGATGGATAAACGTGTGCTGTTGAACAACGTGAAAATTGCAGTGTTAACAGTTGTGACATTGGCTGGATAATAGGTACTTTAATTTTTACTAGTTTTTCCAAAAATGTAAATATGTTATCTTCTGAACTATTGTTACTATTGGTCATCCTTTATCCTGTCATCAATTCAGCACTATACTTCCATGAATGGGTCACATGCGAGCATAGTTAAATTGCTAATAATGCAACAGTTGCAACAGTTGCATATTGGATAACTTTTTCATGAAGCAGAGACTAGGACGGATGGTAGGGATCCAAATGGTACAAAAAAACCAGCAAATTTCCCACTTTGATACTACTGGTAGTATTGTCCTTGTAATATTGATTTGTCATAAGAACAAAACCCGAATCGTATGCTGTTGCAGTGTGGAATGTAAATGTCATAACATTCCTATTTTGTTGCCTTTCTTAGTATAACCAATGTAGAGATTCTCTAGCACGCACTAAACGTTTTGCACTTTCTTTATCACAGGTGCGCATCTAATCAATTAACATAATATTATTAAAGTGCATGTATTGTAGATTTCAGATATTTCTTCAGCAAAGTAACAATCTAATTGTGTAAATTTATGTTATTCATTACTAATAAAGATATGATATTAATTACTAAAAAAGCTCATATGTGAAAAGAGGTCATAAAGTAACAAGTTATGTTAGAGAAATATAACTATACTTGTGGCTCCAGTCTTTTAGCGATTAGTTTAATTTATATAGCGTTATGTAAGGCACATCAATGAGCAGCTGTCTCATGCCATGCTGGATTGAAAACATCTAGGCCTACTTCAATTGCACTGAAAAAGGAATACTTGGAATTTAACATGTAATAATTTTTTGTTTGCATACATAATATAATATTGTCTTAAATATTTTGATTTTAAATGTTTTAATTTCAAAGATCAATGTCACCTGTTACAGATGTTTGTCAGTAATGTAAAATGTCTGGTTTTAAATATAAGTAGAGATTATAATAATTTTTTTCTTTTATTTTTGTAGGGTAAAGTACTTGTCAATTTCTATTTTGTCTCCATTTATTCGGTTTTTTAACTTTTTCATAAATTGGCATAAGTTAATGCCATATGAAAAATATATCATATTTTCGGAATCAAAAACCACATTTGTTGTATATTTTACAGCTACAGACATTGCACCTAGTCGTGATATTGTTAATATGCAATACAACATGGCTAAATAAGTTTTAATTTGTATTATATTTATGCTGTTTTAATCATTTATAAAATTTTACATTTTACCAATGGTGAAAAAAAAAACAAATAAGGGGAAACAGTAAAGGACGTAAGACATATTTGCTTGGTAACATAGAAGAGAATATTCATCTCCATCGTGTCACAATCTACCTTGCCTCAAGATAATTCATTTTCCATTTTGTTGTCATACACGTTCGTAAAGCAATGATTTTCTGTGATTATATTAATTTTCTTATTAGAATGTTTACTGTCTTCACGATATGATGTATTTTCTTGTTATTAAATTCTGCAAGTTTAAAGGTAGCAGAAATCACTAGTTATATTATCTTTAAAATCGTTCCCAAACACGTACTGGAAGTATACTTGATCCTAGTTAAATATGTCACAAGCACAACTGCCCTAATGTCATTTATGTTAATTATTTCGTGTACAAGGATAAAACATGCTAAACGCATAATATATGTGTGATATAATTCAGTTTTCAAACGCAAAAATGCATAATTATAAGATTGTAATGATTATGGTCAAAATACAAAAATACAAATAAGAACAACGTGACTTACCAGAGATTCTACAAAACGTACCACCGCTCCGGTAGCCTAGCAGTTAGAGTTCCCGCCTCAGATGCAGAAGGTCGCTGGGTTCGAACCCCGGCAAAGTCATACAAAAGGTTTTAAAAAATTGTCCTAACAACTGCCTTGCTTGGCGATCGACATTAAGAGGTTTGTGTTCGGACTGGTATCCTTTTTGTCAGGATAATGGGTGGGACATCATGCTGCATATCTGCGGAATGAACTGTCATGCGATATGATTGAAAAAAATTGTTGAAGCTATGTTACAAAGTCACACACAAACACACACACACACACACACACACAAGCAAACACACATACACAACGTGAAGTACTTAAAGTTCTACGAACAAATCAATTAAAATAATATCACCTGCTTTTAAAAGCAAAATATATAGTAATCAAAATTAGGAAATTTTTGTGGATACGTGAATGCTTTTTGACATATATTTATATCCATGACAACGGCTTGTGAGTGATCAAACCTGACTTTGTATCAGTTATGACTTTCAAGAGCAATTAGCAGATTCGATCCCAAGGGCCATCGTTTCCGATTAGCATGTTATCATCGCGTTTCTGTAAGTTCCCGATTAGCATGTTATATATATATATATACATACTCGATCCAGATTCCTATGAAAGAAATCAAGGTATATA
>JAEAOA010000328.1:2576776-2610743 GCA_016746295.1 Potamilus streckersoni | reverse complement strand
CTTACCTCAACCTGTACTTGGCGTAGAAAATGATCCTAACCAATCGAGTACAAGAAAAATTCAAAATCATGTTCCATGTGGAGTAGCGTACAAGGTAGTTTGTTGCGCTGATTCGAGGTTATCTAAACCAATCCAACTCTATCGTGGTAAAAATCCAGCTGTTTGGCTTCTCAAGCAGTTGATTAATGAAGTTGATAATATTACTTATCGTTTGAAAAGAGTAACTCCAATGTTAAAATTAACACCTCAACAAGAATCTGATCACGAGCAAGCGAAAATTTGTTATATTTGTGAAAAAGCTTTTGACCCTGACAACAAAAAAGTACGTGACCATTGCCATTTGACCGGACAGTATCGTGGAGCGGCTCATGACCAGTGTAATTTAAAATTTCACGCTCCAGATTTTATTCCAGTTATTCTTCACAATTTTCGAGGATATGATAGCCATATTATAGTAGAAGCTTTTGGTGATCCTGATATAAAATCTCGTCTAAAACTCGATAACATCATCAAATGCATTCCAAATAATTTTGAAAAGTACATGTCAGTTACGCTAGGTAAATTGCGTTTTATTGACAGCCTGCAGTTTATGGCAGCCTCGTTAGATGAGTTAGTGAAAGGTTGTAGTAAATTTGATAACCTAAGAGACTGTTTTGGAGATAAATTTAATCTATTAGCTAAAAAAGGAGTTTTTCCATACGAATATCTCGACGATTGGAGTAAATTTGATGAAACATCTTTACCTAGCAAAGACAAATTTTACTCGCAACTTAAAAAAGAAAATATAACTGATGACGAGTACAAGTATGCACAAGATATTTGGAAAGAGTTTGATTGTGAGACTTTTGGTGATTATCACGATTTGTATTTGAAAACTGACGTGTTATTATTAGCAGATGTTTTTGAAAGTTTTCGAGAAGTGAGTTATAATAATTACGGACTAGATCCTTGCTGGTATTATTCTGCCCCCGGACTGTCATGGGATGCTCTGTTAAAGTTTAGTAAGGTAAGGTTGGAATTACTGACTGACGTTGATATGTTCAATTTTATTGAAAAAGGTATCCGAGGCGGTATTAGCGTGATAACGAAGAAATATGCTGAAGCAAACAACAAATATTTGAAAGAGTATAATCCTGACCTTCCTTCGAAGTATATAGTTTATCTAGATTGCAATAACTTGTACGGGTATTCGATGGCAGAATCAATGCCGTTTGGTGGATTTCATTGGATCACGGCTGATCAATTTCTATCAGAGACAGAAAAAAAGATACCCGACGATGTTTCGTATTTCGTTGAAGTTGATCTCGATTATCCAACTTCGCTACACAAATTACATAACGATTATCCTTTCTGTGCGGAATCGATGGTCATAGATTATAGTTTGTTATCAGAAGAACAACAAGCGTCAGCATTACCAAGACAACATTCTATGGTAAAGAAACTAGTACCAAATTTGCTTCATAAACGTAATTATGTTTTGCATTACAAAGCTTTAAAACAAGCAGTCGATGCTGGTCTCGTGTTGAGAAAAGTTCATCGCGTACTAAAATTTAATCAGTCGCCGTGGATGAGAGGTTATATTAACTCGAACACTACAAGAAGAGCTGCGGCAAAAACTGATTTTGAGAAAAACTTTTTCAAACTGATGAACAATTCTGTTTTTGGTAAGACGATGGAGAATATTAGGAAACGCGTAAATATCGAACTAGTCAATGATGTCAATCGCAGAAACAAACTTGTGTCAGACGATGATTTTGTGAGCATGAAAATTTTTAATGAGAATCTTGTTGCGATACAAAGAAGAAAAACAAATCTAAAACTAAACAAGCCGATCTACGTTGGAGCTTCAGTGTTAGATTTATCAAAGTGGCTGATGTATGATTTTCATTATAATTTTGTTAAAAATCAATGGCCGGCTAGTAGATTATTATTTACTGATACTGATTCGCTCGTATATGAAATCGAATGCGAGGACATCTATCAGGACATGTATGATAATAGATATCTGTTTGATCTTTCCGATTACCCACGTGACAGTAAATTTCATGACGACACAAATAAAAAGGTTATTGGTAAGTTCAAAGATGAAATGAACTCGAGCGCTATCAAATACTTTATCGGATTACGTAGTAAAATGTATGCCGTATTGTTAGACAATAATAAAATAACAAAAAAGCAAAAGGTCTGCCTCGCGATTTTGTTAAAAAGTTTATAAAATTTGATGACTACAAGTATGCGCTTGATGGCGGTGTTAGTTTTATAAGAGCTATGTCAATTCGGACAAATCATCATAAGCTCGAAACAGATGTCCTTATCAAACGCGGTTTGAGCAATTTTGATGATAAACGTTATTGCGAAAATGGGGTAGATACATTTGCACTTGGGTATTGTCATGATGATAGGGATATATTTGACATTATCTTTGCAAACTAAAATTTTATCTAAACTTTAAAAATAATGTTTGAAAATTTGACAGTAACAAATAGCTACAGTAGCAAAATCAAATATCTAATGATGGACGGCAAACCATTGACAGTTGAAATTAATAATGAAACATCAGGCATATGCTTTAGTGGTACCCGTGACAAGTTAAAACTTTCGCTCATCAGATCTGATGACAGCGAGTATTTTAATTATCTCGAACAATTGTATCAAAAGTTGCTAGCAGAATTTAAAAACTTTCACTGTCCGATTAGTCAGCATAAATACACCAAACTTACAATTGATCTTGATCGGTCAAAGGTGTATTTTATCGACAAAAAATACCCTCTTAACAAATCACAAATAAAAGATTTGTTTGAGTCCCGTCGTTATGTGAGCGGTAAAATAAAGTTTAGCCTCTATCACCATGATAATGAAATATTTTTGATATCTACAGTTGAGACATTAACAGTTGGTAATGAGGTATAATACCACTTACCTTACTGGAATTCTAATGCGTAATTTAGTCCACAATCGCCACGCTCTGCTAAATCGTAATGATTTGGAAAATTGAGTCTGACATATCATTCTGCTTATTCTGGAAGATCACGTAATTAAATTTTACCTGTTACCTAGGTATTTTGCAACAGGTGTTCTATTGTATTTGTTTGGAGGTCTAGAGGGGTTGTTGAGCTCGGATTCTTAACACAATTATTGATTGCAACAGGTGTTCTATTACGTTACCTAGGTATTTTGTATTTGTTGAGCTCGGATTCTTAACGCAATTATTGATTGCAATGGGTTTTCTATTACGTTACCTAGGTATTTTGTATTTGTTTGGAGGTCTGGAGGGGGTTGTTGAGCTCGGATTCTTACTTTCTCCTACTACTATATCTTCTGAAGTTTTATTAGGATGTAAAAAGCTCCATATTATGCCTTTCAAAAGAGGAAACAAGTTCTTGAGACCAATATGATTATGGGAATTCGGTGTTGGGGAGATATTTCTCAACCCGAGTAATTAGCCATTTTCCAGGAATATAAGTCATAATGTACAGTATTCATAAGACTTTATAAAAACAGACTAGTTTCGTTAAAAGGTATACGTGTTTATCAGCTTGAGTCGGGGTTAGTGGATGATAAAACGTTTCCGGTTGGCATGACCCAGTAGCTCCTATCTTAACTAACAGGGTGCTGTTCAATTGTGCCTTTCAGTGTGAAATATTCATAACAGAGGAATATATTTCTACCGCTGAATAATTAAGAGGAATCCATTCCTTTGTTTTGAGATGTCTTTCAATTGTAGATGTGAAATCAGGTGGTGGAAGGCCACATGTAAGGTGCTGCGGTTCGATGCTGTGTTTTTGGCTTACTATGTGATGGAATCGGAATTTTAAATGTTCGTTCTTCAGCTCAGTGGAGAAGCCATACAGCCATGCGAATATCAAACATGGAAAAGTCATGCAGTTGTGAAGTTATAGTTGTTTATGTGTGGCTATTGACTGATTATAGAAAACCTATTTGTAGTCTGTACGTTCTGAAAGCTTAAATTTGCCAACTACTCATGTCGTATAGTACATGGAATAGGGGAAAACAAGGTTCTTCCAGCCAAACAATTGATTCACTATGTATAGAGACCCCTTGCTTGTTACAATATGATTCATACCAATTGCATTAAATACTAAATAATATGAACTGAATGTGGGCAGGTGACCTTAACTACTAAATAGCATGAGCTGTATATGGGCCTTTGCCTTAAATGCTAAATAGCATGAACATTATATGGGCCTGTGGCTATAAATGCTAAAAGAAGTTATCATTTTCATCCCATCATAACCAGTAATATTGCGTTATTTACCAAGTTGTAACATTTATTTGCTGATTAATTAGAAAGCAACAACAAAAGACGAGTTTAAAATTTAAATACATCTCCAATTTTACCCATCAAATTTATGTTTCACTAAAGTATCTCCTTTCTTTTTTCAAAATCAGAATCAGCTTAAAGTGTTATGTAAAAGTGATCGTGTGTATGAACAAAAATACAATCTTCACAACGCGTGGATCAACGTTATTTTCCTTACAACGAGGACCTAAGTAAAATGTTGACCAAGCGTGGATAAACTTTATGTTTTTTACAACGAGTACCTTGTTAGAATCTACACATGACGTGGATCAACTTTATATTCTTACAATGAGGACCCATGTCGATTCAATTGCAATGATTTAAATACAAGAGTTATGTGCTTAGAAAATATCCAGGCACTGTATTCATTTGATAGTCTAATTAAAATTCATAGTACTACGTGTAGATAAGGCAGACACCGATAAAAGGTCATATTTAGCTCACCGTTGGAATTTCCTGTCCACTTATATATAGTATACTATCAGATAAAGTATTGCAAATTCGTGTTGGGGGAGTTGTCGTATGTAATTATATGCCCCAAATGACGTGCGTCACTATCCGAAATTTGAAAGTTTTGATTCGATTGCTAAACCACAATGTCATCACAACTTGTCCTCTTATTGGTATCAGTCAGATTTCCATTTAGGACTGTATATATCTGATTTTAATCAGATTGATTCATTCATGCATTTTCTATACTTATCTGTGGCCAGGTAAAATGCCACAGTGTTAAATGTTCATGAATAGAACCCTGGCTCAGTAGACACTATGCAAAACTTGTTGTAGTTTGTCCGTCGAGTCGAAGAGGACCACTCTAGTCATCCGAGGGTTGGAGGGGCTGGCTTTGTTCTGTGCGTACGCAGGTGGCTAATGAGGTCAATCCTTGCACAGGAGATTTTTTTGTACAAAGGATAAGGGATGAGTGGGACATCTCCAAGAGGGTTGATGGCACGGGCTTTTCTGGCTTACTTTTCAGTTCTGCAGCTGTTGTCCTGCTAGATTTACACAACTTAGAGCTTTTGTGCACGGAGGAACACCAAGTAGCTCGATAGCTTGCTGTTTGCTCTCAAGAATCAAGATTTATGTTTAACTCTTTCAATGCAGCTCTCAGATTATCTTTGAGGAGTTTCTTCTGACCTCCGTGTGATCGTTATACTTGCTGCAGCTAACCTTACGAGAGTTTCTTAGGCATCCGTACATGTCCCGCCCAGCGGAGCTGCGACTCCATCAAGATAGTATGGATGATAGGGAGATCTGCTTGGGTGAGTACGTCAGTGTCTGTAACCTTGTCTTGTCAATTGATATTGAGGATTTTAATGAGACTTGTAGTTCAGTATCCTGTCGTGGCTTGGTTTTGCATGCGTAAAGTAATGTGGGAAGCACAACTGCCCGGTAGACCTTTAGTTTGGTCTGGATGCTGATGCCACGTCTGTTCCAAACGTTGGTATAGTCTGCCGAAAGTTGCGCTTCTTCTGGCAATCCGAAGGTTCTCCTCGTGATCAATAGTAACGCTCTATGATAGTGTGCTGCCAAGGTAGGTGAAGCCGTTTACTACGTTGATTGACGGTGATGTTGGATTCAACAGAGGGCTTTTCAGCGGCCGGCTGATGCAGGACTTCAGTCTTCATGGTATTAATGGTGAGACTGAAACTTATACAGTTGATGTAGAACTTGTCAACGCTTCAGTTATCATGGCATAAAACATAGACTGAACAGTGTCGGTACCAGAACACAACCTTGTTTCACGCCATTGGTTACTGGTAATGGCTCAGATGTCTCTCCATGAACTTGTGCCTACATGCCGTCGTGGAAATTCTGCACCATGGATATACATTTTCTCGGGCATCCGTACTTGGCCATTATCTTTCACAAGCCTTGTCTGCTGACAGTATCAGAGACCTTTTTCCAGCCAACTTAGATGGAGAAAAGGTAGGTGTTTTGCTCTTGACATTTCTCTTGTATCTGCTTCGCAGTAAGCAACTTTTCGATGGTCTCACATACTTTCCGCAATTCACATTGGCTTTCTTGCAGGAGTCCCTGGTCAATGTGCGCAGTGATTAGGTTCAGAAGGATTCTGACGAGTATCTTTCCTGTGATTGAGAGCACGAATATACTCTGGTGGTTGTCGCAGGTCTGGCAGTTCCCTTTGATCTTACACAGGTGGATTATTCAGCTGGGACGGAGTCTAAACCAGGGGTTTGCCACTGGAGAGCAGATGTATCGCTTTTTGTGTCTCAAGCAAGGTTGGAGGGTCCTCCAGCGTTTCTTTGATTGGTAACTGGTGGAGACGACTGATGGCATCATCGTTGATAGATAAAGGGCGATTCAGGACGCTGTCAAAGTGTTCAGCCCATCGTTCAAGAATCTTTTCTTTGTCAGTAATTAGTGTGTTCCTGTCTGCGCTGAGTAGGGCGATGATCCAGAGGATTTAGGTCCATACACTTCTTTCAAAACATTAAAGAAGTTCTTCATGTCATGCCTGTCTGCGTAGCATTGTATCTCATCAGCTTTCTTGCTCAGCCATGTCTCTCGCATCTGACTGAGTTTCTGCTATACAGTTCGCGTATATTGTTGTACGCATCTTTTCAGGAGGTGGACTTTGACTTGGAGATAGGTTTGATGGAAGCGTTGTTTCACATCCAGCAACATCTTGATCTCGTCGTAGTTCTCATGAAACCAGTATTGGTGCTTTCTGGTTGAGGGTCCTAAGATTTTAGAAGCTGTGCTGTAGACCATCTCTCTGAATGCCGCCCAGTAGATTTCCACATTATGCTTGCCCCGTGGTTTGTATTTCAGATGTTCTTCAAGGGCATAAACGAGAGACTGGTACTTGTGAGTTTCACACATAGATTTGTCAGTTGGCCGACAACGCGTTTAGTGTTGTATTCTGCATCAGTCATATTCCAAACAGCATCAGTATGGATAGTACCAGAAAAAAATGCCCTAGTGTCGATCGTGACACACATAGTGGTACAGAATAGCACACAGACGTAAACCATATCTCTGACATTTCGCCTTTGGTGCAGTACATAAACTACGGCTACAATCTGCGGCTCCCTGTTTCTGCCATCTTGCTTTCGTCGAACTACACTATGGTCAGATTAAAGACGCCTTTCTCTAGGTGGCCAAAACGTAAGAACAATAAGAACAACGTTCTGGCTAAAGTAATAAATTAAGCATGAAATAATGTGGTGTTTGATAGTCATTTGTTATCTTTCGTTATTGATATATTATTGTTAATGTTTGTAGCGGTGGTGTTTTGAAGTAATGTTTGTGAATCACTTTCGTATTGTTTACAATTAATTAGTGTTTTCTTACATTATTACAGCCAGGAATCAATAATAACATTAATTGTCAAAATGTTTTCCTAGTGGTGATAATTGAGTACGCTTGGAATCATTTTTGTTGTTGTTGCTGTGGAGAAGCTTCATAACTGTGATCACCGGTTTCTACACGCCATTTGATGTACATGCAGCTCATGATAAAGCATAGCGGTTGGAAAAGAACATTGATATTAAATTAGTGTTTCTGGATAATCTCAAATGATAATCACGTCCTAGAAAATGAGGTAATAGTCACTGTCAAAAATGAGGCTGGACTTGAGCATCATATAATTGTTGTGTGGATAGTGATATCGGTGGCAGTGTAGAACAATCTACATAAATATTGGACAATCATTTATATCATAACACAACAAGCAACTGATTCATATTCATTCTTATCATTCTTACAGCGGTCAAGCAAAGAAATAGCTTTTTCTCCAAAAATTGCCAACTGTTACCATTATTGGCATTATGATAGCCAACTGTTACTAATTATCATTCGCTTGAACTGCTTGCATTCCCTCAAAACCTTGCCAACCATTATTCACGTGGATAAATAAATTACAACTGTTTTTTTTTCCTATTTTTATTACTTCCACTTCTAATACTCGTCTTTTAAAATTGAAAAACCTTAGTACTTATTATCAATGAAATGAGTGATACTGCTACATGTGAAAGTTAAAGGTTATGAACCGAAAACAATGTCCCTAAAACGAAAACATCCAAAAGCTCTTCAGCTGGGTGAGATAAAATTGTAGGCTCAAAATCAAATCGTCCAATGATTACATTTTCATAAAAGCAATTAATTGTATGGGAGACATGCGTTCAAGTCAAGAGAGGCGCACTAGCTTGGTCTTTAGCGTGCCGGACTCTTACGCGTGAGTATTGGTTTCCATTCCCAGAACAGGCTGGTCGACTGCTGTGTTTTATCCTTAGGCAAGGATCTTTGCTCTGAGTGTCAAACAGAAACTAACCAAAGCTGTTAGGTAAAATTTTCAAGTAGTCTAATTTCAACCTAACCAGAAATGTTGTGTGTCTCCGATGCACACCATTATTACAGCATTAATCAGAGACAAGTAAAGGTTTCACCATAGCCACCGTCTTTCAACATGGCCAACATCTTTCATCAAGTGACAACTCACAGGTTGGATAAAGATAAATGTAGTCAGCTGACCAGTAATTAGGAGGATAATGCCTGTCCAGAGAGTACTTCTGCTGATAGAAATGAAAATACAGTACGAAGCTTTGCAGCTGTTTACTCTTCAAGTATGAAAGACAAATACAATATATTCAAGTTCTAGAAAACATGACGAAAGTATGGCCATCATATCGTGCAAAAGCGATATATACAATAATCACTCAGCCTTAAAGTTAAAAAGTAGCTCTGTTTAACAATTAAAGCACTCCATTTGCAATAGTAAATATATTTCAAATATATCATATATAATATATATATATGACTAAAGCTGAGAAACATTCGGTCTCTAAGTCGATTTTACACAATTACTGGATGGTTGAATCAAAACTTCATTGATTAATTTATCCCCAAATGACAAGGTAAGTGTGAAATGAAATACAAAATACATCAAGAAATATCAGTAATATTGGTACATATTCTAATAAACAATCACCAAGTGCGCCTAGCTTACGCAGACGTCACTTACTGGTAAATCCAAGGTGAACGGGATGGACTTCCCACAATTTATTAAGGCAAATGTTAAGAAACACCTACGATAGTAATTATGTGGTCACGCATAGCAAATACCAACTTCTATACTGTACCCTCCAAACTAAAACAAATAGATCCCTAAAAGAGTTACCCTAAGACACTCTTCTACAAGAACCATTTATGAACTCTAACACTTAATCAAGAATCTCAGTGCCTGATTACCCAATAGGCACAGTAGGCATCGGCCTATGGCCCCCACGCCATTTTAGGGCTTCACAACAACCGATCAAAATAATATTGAATTGATTTGATCTTTACGTATTAGGAAATAATTTGCGAGGGGAAGGCGAGATTTCGACTACCTACGAGCCTCCACAGGATTTAATCCGGTACAGTATGTTCTCTATAATCATCATTGATCTCATTGTTACACATAATTACTTATAGCTCATTTCAAAGGCTTACATTTATTGAAATGTCCATATCATTTCTATATGAACACAATTTATTGTAGCAAGTACATACACAAATATAATTCATTTTGTTTTCTGAGTCAGCGGAAAGGTTGAGTTTTAAACTCCTTTGTGTATTAGTCGACGTCGATATTAACCTCTACCCGCATCCCCTCACCCAGCATAAGAATGACGAACTGACGTTAATGGAAACATAAAACGTTCATGGACCGTGCGTGAAATTCGCAAATACGGAATAAACATCATATTCATTGTTAGAACAGCCGTATAAGATTGCATCAACATGTAACAATTACGTAAAACAACATAAGTATTTGTTTCAAGTCGACAGAAAGAACATTTTGCTATGGTGTGGAGCACGTCGATGTTGTCAGGCTGAGACGTAGCTATAAGCCAGGGGTCTCAAACACGAGTCCTGCGGGCCCCATTCGGCCTGCCAATTCGTATCTTGTGGCCTTCAAAATGATTGGCGTTACAAGTATCACGAGAGATAACAAAAGTGGTGAAGCCCTTTTGCCATTTGACGATGCTCTCGAGCGGTCATCAGGGTGGTTTGAGTTTGAGACCCCTGCTATAAGTCATGTCAAACAATTTCTTGGCAATTTGATAATGGAATACTATTAATTTATTAAATACATCGTTTTTATGTTTTCTAAATATAGTTAGAATTACAGCACGAATTGAATTCAAAGCAAATTGGAACTGATAAATGTCAGATCAGGCGTATCAACGAATAATGACATGCGAACATAACGGGGACATTAATGAAAATAGTTTTAGTCTGCGTTTGTGCGATACAGAAATACGGATTGAACAGCCGTATCAAGGTCATGTCAAGCATTTAAGATTAAAATCGGCATGCAATAAATCAGGAAAAAGCTCCACTGTATTTGTAAAGTCACGATCTTCTGCAGACCTAGGGAAATGTCATGAAGATTTAGGTAAATAGCATGCAGGTCTAGGGACATGTCGTGGAAATTATGATAACCTGAAGAAAACAGGACGGTATCAGATATTTGTAATTATTAGACCCACATCAATTGAAGTATTTTAGAAAAAATAACTTCTATAACTTTAGTGAATAAAACTCAGCATGTACTGCGAGTTTTTGTTGTGCAGGAGAACAATCAAAATCAAACCGTAGCAGGAAACGTATGTGTGATTTGGATTTTTAACGTCGCTTTTAACAAGTTTTCAGTCATATCGCTACGATGTCTGTAGCGTAGCAGTTCATAGTGTTGTCTAGTTCAGGTGCATCATAATGTCGCAGACATGTTGCATTAAGTCCCACCCAGTCACATTATCCTGACACCAGGCTGACTAGTCCTAACTCTAACCTCTTAATGCTGACTGCCTAGCGAGGCAGCTCTAAGTACCATTTTTACAAGTCTTTTGGATGATTCGGCCGGGCTTGGAAACCGAGCCTTCCGGTAACAGAAAATAATGTTGTTAAAAATGTTCTAAAACACAGGCCAAAAATGTGGAGAAACGATCTTTGGAAATATTGACGATGATATGCCCATTTCTCCATCCCTGCTACCTTAACCGTAAAGTCCTGAGGCGAAGAACCTGAAGGAAAAATATAGCCAATTATATGGAGTACACCTAAGGATTGTTGAAGTCTTTTACCTGTTATAGTGGGCAACAACAGGGTTGAAGAACTTAAGAAATACAGTAATATTCCTAAAGAATAATTTACTTCTCTTTAAAAAGCTGAAACTAACCATGAGAGCAGAACTATTGCCAAATATCACTATTAAATAATTGACGAGAATATCAGGGTTGTAACATAACTAATTATCCATGATTCCTTTCGAATGGGGAGCAAACAACAAGATTTGACATGACTGGGCACGAGCAAGAAAACGATCCATGTTTCTTCGTTATATTTAAATCTAATTTTTTTGCAAATATGTAGCAAGTAATATGTAAGATTTTTTTTATTGGAAATCAATTGAACTAAATTCAGTTAAACTCGAAGTTCTCTGAAATATAATCTGTTTTCGAAAATCGAAAAAAATATGAGGTCATGTTCTCAATTTGTTAAAAATGGCACAATACTGTCAGGATCAAAGAGTATGCAGACATTTTCTAAGCAGTTTGAAATATTGGAGCTAAACCAGAACTTTATGAAAACTGAGAATTCAAGGCAGCAGAAAACAGGTAATTCAAGAAATACACTTTATTTGCTTCCATTAGTCCAAATGAACAGTAAGAATAAAATCTCGGCATATGAGTTACAGATAGCGCAATATATGAACACGGTTATGGCGATAAACATCGAAAGCACAAACATCTTTGGAAGTAATTTTTTAACTAGTTCAAAACAATGTTAAACATAAATAAGCAATATTTTAATTCACACAAACACATGCACAAACACGCTTTACCAAACCCACTTACAACCATCAAAACACTCACCCACGCATCATCATCATCATCATCATCATCATCATCATCATCATCATCATCATCATCATCATCATCATCATCTTCTTCTTCTTCTTCTTCTTCTTTATCATCATCGTCGTCGTCATCATCATCATCTTTGGATCTCCTGATTATGTTTATTGTATTATCACCAAGTCCTTCCCGACATACACACACATACACACACACTTTTTGAAGACATTTTAATATTGGCCGAGGATCAATGCGCATGATATCTAAATAACTGATTCCTTGAGCGTTTCACATGGTTACTTTGTTTTGATCATTTTTATTTTGGAATTATGTAAGATGCTTATGTGCAACGCATGATTCCGTGATACAACACCAATAAGAAACTCAAATAATAGGTGACTTTCAATTCAACAAATTGATCTTTAACATTCTAACTGTTGCGTAATCCTGGCCAGTTACATATATAATTTATCAAAACAGATTGAACAGATGTTTCGTACAATCTTGGTCCACTTTCAAGCGAAAGCAGATATAGAGATCCACACAAGTGCTACACTTTATTGGGACATGTGTGAGTGAGGGGTGTATTCACCAATAAAGTCCTCTATTTTATATCATTTTATAAAATGGTATCTGATTCCGAGTCTGGCAATCAAGATCGTGTTTTCCAAACAAATTAAGAGCAATTTCGATTTTTTTTCACACCTATAAGTTTGACCATTCATTTCGTTAATCTTTTACTTTGAGCGTGTGTGATGTCATATTCAGGAAACACTTGTAAAATCTCCATTAAGCTCTCTTAATGTCTATTTTTAGAAACAGAGTATGTTTCATGAAACTTGAAGCATCCAGGATGTGTCAGTTCCTACAGTCATAAACTATGTAACACAAAGTTTTGTAAAATTCAGCAAATAATTTACTTCCTTCGAATACAATGTAAAAATTTTAAAGGAACTTAAAATATTGTGAACGAAATCCTAAAAAGCACTAAATGTTCTATCACATTTACAAAAGTATAGAATCTTTTGAATGAATGCCAATTATCTTGAATATGTAGATGTACCAATAGTCGTGATGTATCTCGATGATATACTCCAGAATGTCTTTAAATGAAACTAATAATCCAGAAGTTTCAGTCCAAATTGTCAGTGATCACTTTGAAATTCCAGTGAATAATTTAAACAATATATCATATCAGAATATATCTGAACACGACGAAAAACTTTAATAATATATTCCCAAAGCATGATATTAAAATAGGAATGAAAACTTTACTGACAAACCTGTTTTATTTACATTCCCACTTGAGCTATGTAGCAATAACATTTTCTGGAGAAAACAACAAAACACCAACTATTAATCGAAAATTACAACAAAGTGTAAACATCTTCGCTTCCAGAACCTTCTAAGGTCAAGGCTAGGTATTGAACTTTAATTCAAGTAAATATCTTTAACATAAATGATATTAGTTAGGAAGGCTCAACCGCAATTACGGACAAAGGTCAAGTATACAATACAAATTAACTATACATAGCACAAGAGTAAGAGGAAGACAATTCTCCAGATAAGAGGCGCTATCAACTATCAAAAACTGAACTCAGTTAGTAATACTAAGGGTATTAATTTTTAAATGCTAATTAGATGCAAGCACAGTACAATTTGAATAATAAAGATGCAGGAGTGTCACAGCCTTTCACTTTTTCTTATCAAATATGATACTATCTTTTGTTGCTCCGTTGGAAAATTTTATTTTTCTTTTCCAAGAAAAGACATCTATGAGAAAGTCAGAAGTCTGCTATTCTATAAATAATAACCCAGGAGACTTGCACACGCTAAAATGAATTCCAAGAGAATTATCTCTTGTAGTCTAATACAACACAATAAAAAATGCATAAGGAGCGTGTCTTTAAAAACGAAATTGATTTTCTGTATAACTTTCAACTCGTGTATCATACACATTTACTTGCCATTTTAGAGCTTCTTATGGCAAAATGCGTTGAGATATTTTGTTACTATTGTATGGACACAGATATATCCCACGTGTATAAAAGCTATCCCCAGTGCATCCCAATATTTACAATGTTAACACATTTTTCCTTGCTTGGGTTACCTTTACACGAAGATGTCAGAGAGATATAGTTCTGGATGGGGTATGAGTGAACAGAAGACCTATCTAGACTACCGACTTCTCTGAACCAGGTTAATTACCGCCAGCTGCTTAAAAAGATCCTATCTTCACTGTATCGGAACCTATGCGACTATATTTTCTTATTGTCTGTAGATCTTTACGACGATTTACTGATGAAAATGACAATCTAAAAGAAAAGGAAATAGAGAAGCGATACAATATTAGTGGAATAAGATAAATCAATCGCACAGTGTACCGAAATATGACAATCAAGCGCACGAGTTATCAGCAAAATGACAACTAAGCTGACCAATTACAAATTTTGGACATTTTGAAATTTTTAAAGAAAGATCTGTAAACCACATTCAACAGCTACATCTTGTGGAACAGAATAGCATATAGTATTTTGTTTAGGGAATTTCCTTACTCTTGATCAGGATGGACGTGAGAACATTATCATAAAAAAGAACGAGAATTTATTCTCTTCAATCACGCGCTGTTTTGTACTCGCTGGACAGAAAAAAATGATGTACTCATGAAATATTGCAAACTACAAACAACGAGTTTTCTCGCAACAATTTACAAATAGTAAATTCTGCATTTAGTAAATGTTACAATAAGGTCTTTATATCGTAGGTTGAAAAAGGACAGTTAGAAAGAAGAGTTCTCTTGATATCCTGCATGGATGAATGACTACATTAATATTGCCACTTAGACAGGTGTAACGACTATTGACAATTTGTTTTATTTTAATAACACCTACGTAGGTATTATTGTGTATGTCTCAGTATGCCACAGTGGAGTCTCAATAACGACGTTAAGTTTGGGCTCTGTGAAGATGGGATATTGTTTCAGAAGATGTAGATGTCGAGAACTAACATTGTCACCATGGACAGTTTCTATTAGATTATAAATCAAAAATCAAAGTTCTCAATAAAAGCAGTCAAAATCATATATGGACTTAGTTTAGGAGGAAATGTAAAGATTAACATTGATTAATCAAGATATTAACCTTGCAACATGTGTTGTTTTTGTCAAGACCAAACGTTCACAACGGTCCTGAAGCGTAAACCTCAATTAACCTTGCAACATGTGTTGTTTTTGTCAAGACCAAACGTTCACAACGGTCCTGAAGCGTAAACCTCAATTAACCTTGCAACATGTGTTGTTTTTGTCAAGACCAAACGTTCACAACGGTCCTGAAGCGTAAACCTCAATTAACCTTGCAACATGTGTTGTTTTTGTCAAGACCAAACGTTCACAACGGTCCTGAAGCGTAAACCTCAATTAACCTTGCAACATGTGTTGTTTTTGTCAAGACCAAACGTTCACAAGGGTCCTGAAGCGTAAACCTCAATTAACCTTGCAACATGTATTGTTTTTGTCAAGACCAAACGTTCACAACGGTCCTGAAGCGTAAACCTCAATTAACCTTGCAACATGTGTTGTTTTTGTCAAGACCAAACGTTCACAACGGTCCTAAAGCGTAAACCTCAATTAACCTTCCGAAATATATCAAATAATCTAAGCACTCAAAAATAGAAAAGCGTTATCAGCGAAAAACAAAAACGGTTTGTCAAACACACACTGTGAGTTGATATTAGAATTGTTTTATCTCCAACAACAGATAAGCTGTTGATCATCAGTACAAGGTAAAGTATCTGTCTCTCCGATGCGCAATGTTTACCTGCAAACAAATAGTCTTTTCCTGAGAAAGGTTTTAAATGAATTAAGTCATCTCAGACACTAAAAAATAATTTGATACTTCACTAACTGCGGCTCTGATTACACTTTTCTGGCACTTTTATCTTTAGGTCGGTAGGGCTTAATTGTGTAAACTTTCATGTTTAAACAAGAGTACTGTATCTATGTATCAAACTATTTAAGAAAGTAAAAAATTTAACGGTATTTTCGGTCAGGGCAAACTTGAATAAGTGCCTAATTAACCGTTATTGAGATGCTATTATGAGAGGATTATAACAGTAACTGTTTCTAGCATAGACGTTGGCATAGACGTTGGACTTATGTGACCCAGTGTCCCATTATTACTGCATAGACGTTGGACTTATGTGGCCCAGTGATCCATTATTACTGCATAGACGTTGGACTTATGTGACCCAGTGTCACATTATTACTGCAGTTGTGCCTGAGCTCTGCCGGTTGAAGGTTTATGTTTAGTTTCAAAATTTTCATTAACACCAAACAGCCCCTGGAGAATTTTAGAGCTCATTTCAGTTAAATACTTAGTTGTTTTGATTTCCAAATGTCTTATGCTCTTTCATGCATACTAGGTTGTAGAACCAAAGAAGTAACATTTAAAAAATGTTCAAAACAATAGTGTCCTTCCCCCTGTGTTGTTAAAAATATTTGCAACAACCTTCGTGAGTAGAACACGTATCAGCTTGTGTTACGTCATCAATATGTGTCAATAACTGACGTAAATTCATTTGTTTCCAGTTAATAATATAACACTATAAAGTTTTTTTGTTGAGACAAAACATACCGGGTGGCATCGCTCAGATATAAATAGTCTTACGGAAAATTAAACATTTGTTAGCGCTGGCTAAATCGGTCCAATCGGCCTAATGCCTGCCCTGGGAAGAACCGTTGACCCACGGGAAACTTCTGGCAACTACTCATTCGCCGAGTCGAGGCTCCAGCACTAGTTGATAGGGGTGATATGGCATTGATCAGGAAATGCGATCGCTTTAGATACTAGGCCACCCCACCTGGAGTCCCTTATATGGAACATAAAAGCAAAGAAAATAGCATTACGTCACATAATATAAACTAATCGAAACCAGGCCTATTTCCATGATTCTAGTTGGATAGTCCAGTCTAGTGTTATAAATGTCGGACTTGATAATTAGTGCTGATATTAACCTTGAAATAGGTGTTCTAAATGTCGGACTTGATGATTAGTGTTGATATTAACCTTGAAACAGGTGTTATAAATGTTGGAGTGACAAGGCGTCTGCGTGTGATCCACATGTAAATGGAGTGACAAGGCGTCTGCGTGTGATGCACATGTAAATGGAGTGAAAAGGCGTCTGCGTGTGATGCACATATAAATGGAGTGACAAGGCGTCTGCGTGTGATGCACATGTAAATGGAGTGACAAGGCGTCTGCGTGTGATGCACATGTAAATGGAGTGACAAGGCGTCTGCGTGTGATGCACATGTAAATGGAGTGCTATGACATCCTCGTATGATGCATGTGTAAATGGAATATCCATGTGTATGTGCGATGCACATATAAATAGAGTGACAAAGCGTCTGCATGTGACGCACGTGTAAATGGAGTGCTATGACATCCTCGTATGATGCATATGTAAATGAAATAACCATGTGTATGTGTGATGCACATGTAAATAGAGTGACAAGGCGACTGCGTGTGACGCACGTGTAAATCGAATAATCATGTGTATGTGTGATGCACATGTAAATGGAGTGACAAGGCGACTGTGTGTGACGCACGTGTAAATGGAATAATCATGTGTATGTGTGATGCACATGTAAATGGAGTGACAAGGCATCTGCGTGTGACGCACGTGTAAATGGAGTGCCATGACATCCTCGTATGATGCATGTGTAAATGGAATATCCATGTGTATGTGTGATGCACATGTAAATGGAGTGACAATGCGTCTGCGTGTGATGCACATGTAAATGGAGTGACAAAGCGTCTGCATGTGACGCACGTGTAAATGGAGTGCTATGACATCCTTGTATGATGCATATGTAAATGAAATAACCATGTGTATGTGTGATGCACATGTAAATAGAGTGACAATGCGTCTGAGTGTGACGCATATGTAAATAGAATGAAAAGGTGTCTGTGATGCACTTGTAAATTGAGTAAGATGTCTGCGTGTGATGCATGTGTACATGGAGTAATAATGACACTTGCACTGTTTAAATTCACGATTGTTTTGAACCTGCCCAAACTGATTAAAATAAATGTATACCGATTTACGGTGGGATGGGCGCTTGTCGAACTCATTCGAACTCATTTTTATTTGCTTAAGAAAATACACAAAAATCGAGATAAGTAAAACATTCTGCGAAGAAATTGCTATAGAAGAAATTTTGTCTCTCATCAGTGTATTTACCTATTTATAATTTTACTCTAACATGAATGCTTAATAAGGGGAGCAATTATGTTTGTTCTTAGTGTATGTTTGTGAATGTGTATATGTGTGTTTTCAATTCATATTATTTTTATAGCTATTTTGACGCAATTTTCATCCCAATTATTGTTCCTATATAACGAAAGGAAACGAAAGGAAACCTTTTATCAAAATTATTGTTCTTATCTATCAACAGGAAAAAAAACATGATCAGAAACAGACTGGTGTACGGCACTAAAATTAACGAACTATAAGAAAGCTAATTACTAAATTTCTCTTTTGTTTGGAAAATGAAGACAAACAAGTACTTGAAAATTTTGACATTATTGTGCTACTAAATATTTGAATTGCATATAGACGACTTTTACAATTTTTTTTAAAAGAAAAATTGGATATGCGCTTTTAGGATAAATCGTGGCATAACCACGCCAGTAAAATAATTTATATTTATCCTATCATAAAATTGATTTTTAAACTTGAGTTTTACTTTCAAATATTATAATTGCACAACATGGCAGCGGAATTATACAAAGTCTTATTCCAAACACTCAATGTTTCTGATGCTACATGTCTAAAACAATGAAATGGGCGTGTTCTTGTTTCTCCTACTTGTAATACCGTATCCGGCCAAATTCTCGAATGGCGTAGACCGCATTTCGCTCACAGGACACAGTCCGCTGCTATAAATAATCATACTTCCAGGTCAGAATGGGCCCATCAATCGTTCACAGCTATCACGTTTACACAACATTTTTCACGATTTTCCCCTTCTAATAAAAGTCAGCCCTTATGGAAATCAATGTATGTTCATGCATTCGCATGATAGGTCGAAATGGCGGCTCGCACTATAGTGAAAACTTATATAGAACAGGGTTACTGATCAAATCCCACTTTCTGTATAAACGACCATAATGAGATGCTCTGAGGAATTACTATTCCATTGAAATTCCCCACGGAATCAAAAACTCATTTTCATGACCGTTTCCACATAATCGACGGAATAATTTCACGTATTGCATCCTGTGGTTTTTTGGAGACCATCAAGGGCAATCGATATTATTTGGAAATATGCCGATTTTTCAAAATCTCGCATAAAAGTCACCCAGTGGGAACCATCGAGACGACCCATCACTCAACAAATCCATTATAAAATCTCAGGGGATATATCTCCAGCTATGTCCTCAAAAATAGTTCTAGTGGGATTTCGGAAACAAAAGGTAGTATTTTGGGACCTCTGTTATGTGCAATAAAGTTGAATAAAAGAGTAATATAATAATATTACGTATAATGAAGAAAATCACTATTTAGTAGTAACACTTAACGTTATTTGCTTAAAAAGCACAGCCCACCTTTCACAGAGTATCTGATGAAATCTGAAATATGCATATCAATTTAACGACATTGTTTCTGCTTATCCAATAGCTATATTTAAAAAGCATGTCAAACGAATTGTTTTGGCTTTTGTTGTATATTAAACACCGCAGTATATTCAGTTGCTTTTTAAGATCGTGTTCGTTGTTTTTTATGCAGGGTGTATTGTGCTGATGTGCAGACTTGCATTAGTAAATTATCAATTGGATTGTATTGCATTGCGATTAGTTGCCTTTTCAATAAATATGCAACATACATTATTCTCTGAATCGTGTGCTTCGGCCGATAGTGTTATTACTACCATTAATTGGCGCCACTTTTGATGCCTAACGCATTGGACTAGGTTAAAATTATTACTTCCGGGTGAGTATCTGCAAAAGTAGTCTCACTATATTTGAGAGCATGTTTTCCTCTTTCCTTTTAGTGGTGATACAGTCAATAATGTGGCATTGATGTATAACAGATTGCACGTTGATTTGCGTACAGTTCAGTATCTCCCCCTCCAATAAAGTAACAACAACCCCCTCCTCCAAAAAGCAAACAATAACCTAAGACAATGACTTCATCGTTAGTTCATCTTTAAATGTACATTATAATAGTACATGTATATGATTTATTAGGCTTTGATTACACTGGAAAGTTCATTACAGACCAGCAAATGTAGGGACTATACATAGGGAAAATACTTGAGATTTGACTCCAATCAGCCGAGACTAATTCTTTCTCAGTTAGTTTTTACTTCACGTTTATAAATTGGATCTAATTTGAAACTTTTATCCATTTGAAGACAAGTTTACCTTTGAGAAACGCGAAGTATTCTTTGTTTTAGGATCATATCACGATTGTTTTATAAGAATCGCTAACGATTTCAACCCAAAACAGTAATTTGTGATGGAATAATTGCGTCATTAAATACTGACCCCATCTTACTTTCGTTACACTACGGATAAAACTAGCAGATTGTACAAAGCAACCCGTTACTTTTTAATATGAACGGTAATGCGAAACGACTTTGTAATCTATTAATTTATCTGCAATTTGCATTAAATTCGTCTCACATGTTTCAGCGTAGAGGCACACGTACTCGGACCCAATTGACCCAATTCCGAAATAACTCGTCTAATCTCAAACACAGAACTACAAGAGAGCGTCCAGTCACCAGAAAAATCAAACTGTCTTTGTGTCAAGCTTGATAGATCTGAAATGGGACTGAACACGGAATTATTCATAATCTTTAAGAAATCCCTTTCAAAGTTATTGGTTGATCTTTGCCTCAATGTGGTATTCAAATCTATGTAAGATGTTATCAGTTTTTTCGCCTTCAATTTTTTTAAAAACATATTCATATGTTATCATTTCATGTACCATCGAGTCACATGCCATTCAAAATTTAGGATCATAATATGGCTTGATTTTTCATTTTAAATAGGAATTTATTTTATTTCGAAAATGACACTGCATCATTTCAGTAACATATCTTACGAACAAAATGATCTTTTCCAAAAAGTCCAATTGTTAACCATTTTAAGCTCTTAAATAATGTCCAGTTTGTGGATCCCTTTGTATTTTACGAAGAAAAAATATCAGTAGTCTTGAACCATGCTAAAAACTGCGATGGCAGCCATCGTAGAAAACAGCCTTTAATAAATATCACTAAGTTGTTGTTTTTTTTTTCTTTTTTTTTTTTTCGTGTGCTGCGATCAGAAACATTTAAAGCCGGTAAATGATTCATGAAAAGATTTCGGACATAGATTTTATTTCGAACAGATATTATATATCCGATTAATGAAAACCAAATTGTATACAGACGCCTTTATTTTTTTTTTTATGAAAACTGGCCATGCTTTTTTTTTAGAGCAAAATACGGCTTCAGCATGCCAGTAAAATAGTGTACCGTGTTTAAAATTGAAATCGATACGTCACATTTGTATATCAGTATCATATCATATTATTCAGTCAGTATCCTATCAATATTTTCGTGTGTAAAAAAAAGTATTTTCATTAAATACTATTTATATATTCTCTCATAATACTTTTTGTTTAATTCAGATTTTTAAATGAAATATTCATTTAGTTTATAATGATGCTTGTCTAAATTTGATATATTTACATCTAATGATTTCAATATCCTAGCTACTCTGACACGTTCATTATTCTTTTCTTTGATCATTCAACCGACTAATAATCCAGATAAATCATCACGAAAATTGTTTACATACCGTTATACTCGCTCATAAGACGGGTCCCACTGCAAACTGCACAGACCTAGATCTGCCGTCTCATAATGATTTTAATTTATCAAAGTGTGAAGAAAGTGTCCGTGGATTCCCACTTAAAGTGTAGTCATCTGTAAAAGTCTCCTATTCACTTGGGCCATGTTAATACACATTAAAATCTATCTAAAAGTGTTTGTTTTCTGGGTTTAACGCCATTCTTCAACAAGTGTTCCTATGATCTTATATGGGGAAATAAACTGGTAAGAACCACCCCGACTACGGGATGTTAGCATTATCACATATCCACGTTGGCCGAATCAAGACACGAACAGAGGTGGGCCCGGGTCTAAAAGAGAGACATACATTTGGTCTCACTTTCCCTGTTTGTAATTTTACTGGTAGTAGGTCATTTCGTTCTCAAATAACTCTACAATTACATAATAGTTACGTCGGCGTTTTGAGGTAATCGAACTCTTCGTCCGAGAAATATACAACTTTCAAAAAGCCAAACAAAGACGCATGACAAACGTGAAAGCAAGCATAACTATTTTTATGTATGAATGACAGGATAAATGTATAAAGGAAAATATTTAATGAGGGAGAAAGATCAAAATTCAAATTGACAATATCAGTGTATGACCTACATGTCTATGGTATTTTGGGGTCAGAAAAACAAGTGTCAAAAAAAGTTAAACAGTGTTCGCGACTGTTTATGTAGCAATAAATACAGAAAATATACGATATACTAAAAATTATATACCGGTAAAGTTTTATATGAAGATATTATGAGTTTGTGGGAATGTTGTGGTGAAATAAAAATAATAATAATAATAATAATAATAATAATAATAATAATAATAATAATAATAATAATAATAATAATAATAATAATAAATTCATCTAAAGAGTCGAAGAGTTATTTGCATTGGCTCCAAGTGTTAAAAATATTTACGTACGAGCGAAAAATTCGAGCCTGACGAAAATACTGACCAAACTAAGAAAGGTTAATTTCTTTAAGACTGAAGTCACAACGAGCTGTTAGTTGCAGAATCCGGTAGAGCTTCTCAGGTTTTGCATTCCATATCGATCCGCCGCGGGTAAGGTTTCGAGAGACTCGATTCAATGTCTATCTCAGTTAGTGAGATTCACATTGATTTTATTGCGAATGTCATTATTATCAATATTGTTTATTCCTTTCTAGAGTCAATGGTTTCGCCGCAATATTTAAGGTCACGGTTTTTCATGTCGGGAGACAGATCAGGCTCGACATCACTTTCGTTTGCTGGTAAAACTAACTCTGTAGCTGATTTGGTCTCGGGCAGATGTTGGCAATGTCGGCAGTGCCTGACTTTGCAACTGTTTGTGTCTGGATCTGTAATCCTTCCTTTAGAAGTTACTTTGGCAGGTTCCAAATGGTCCTTGAGATCATTAGGTCTATGCTATGCAAACAATGGATTTCGTGAAACATGATCTTATAGGCGTGCAGATTCGACCTGGAACCAATGCTTGCCAATGATCTTTTTTAAAAAAAAAATCAAACATTTGCTGCACTGCGGTGGTAAGTAACCCCTCCCCACAGTAATGGATTTTTTTTTTTTAAAATGGGGTATTGTTGAAATTCGGACTTGTCTTAAACTTATACAAACTAGTTTCAGCACAAACGCCTTTTGTCTGTGAAATCGCACAGAAGTCATATACTTTTAAGAACGCGTACCTGTTGTACTCATATGTCATAATCAGTTTGTGTTGGCGAGTTTTAAAGACACGCTATACTAATTGTACGAAAAAATGGGAACCAGCCTGGAAATAGGTGAAAATAATATAATGTATATATGGGTTTGGATAGCCTGGATTTGTTGATAAAAAAGTTATTTTATAGGACAATGAATCTTTTGAGAGCTTATCCTAGCTTTAACTTAAAATATATAGATACTTTTTGGTTTCTTGATGGAATTTCAGTTCCTTTAACAGTTTTGAGTTCAGAACACTCGATACTGAAATTAGCACCTGACTCTGGTGAGGAATTGAAAGCATATGTTTCAAAAACGTCGGTCCAGAAAATATCGCGGCTCATCTCTACACAGAAGCTGTCATCAGGTTGCATCTACACTGATAAATAAACACTCCAGAAATTTAAAGTTATTGAATTTTTAATACCATTGAGTTTGCATAGATTTACTATGGGAACTGAATTAGTACCGTGAGTCCTAAAGAATGCAACCAATGTCTCAAGCTCCGATCCTGCGATATTTATGCATGTTTTACCCTTCCTTTTAGAAACAATATCACTCCCATATTCCCCCCCCCACTCTAGTGGACTCCACGTGACCATTCATGTGCGTCATGTGACCGAAGGATTAAGCAACTCGTTAATCCTGAGCGGAATGTCAGGGGAGACATCTTTGTTTAGGTGATGCTCTATAGTTTCGTATTTTGCCTAGGTTAGAATTTAAAAGAAAAATGATTTCTCCAGGTTTCCTCACTGGTTATAGTAGCTATTTAAAAAGACCTTGTATATCTTAGGTATGTCAAAGAACCTATAATTCCCTTTATTTTGGTGTATGATTGGTGGATGTTATATGGGTTAAAGAGTATACAGCTTGGCCTTACTCCAGATGTGCATCCTTCAAAAAAAAAGTGCTAGCTCCACCTGGTCATCTTCACTTCTTGAACTTCAGAGGTAAATTGTATAAAAAAAAAACAAGAGGCTTCAATTCTTTTTTACATTTTAAATATTTGTAATTCATTCATTGCACTTTCAGAAGCTGGTATTGTCTAGTCTGGCAAAATTAATTTTAATATTATGACAGCTGCTAAGGATAGTATACTTTAGACAAATTCAGGCTGATTTTTGGAGCACAAGGAATCAATCAATTTAGTTAGCAGTGTGCTAAGATCATTTACAATTTCCAAAGAAATGTCAGCCACATTCCATCAAAGTAGCGTAGAGGTATGCCAACATTCTCTCCACTGTGCGTGTTTTAAATGCAAACAACTTCAACTTACATACGTCACTCTCTCAAAAGTAAATAACGACTGGTGAGCGCTGCCTTACTCATTGCAGAATACGCCTGTAGCAAAAGATGTAACTTGTACTGGAGACTCCGAAAGTCACAGTGACAAAAAGTGTCTCGGTAGACAGGTGTTTTTAACTGCTGTCTCTTTGACAGTGTTGGCAAGGTCTCTTGCCGGTGATTAATTAACTGGACTAGGTTTAATTTTACTTTGATCAGACTCTTAACAAACAATATTGTTATAACAATTGAAACAATTGTGGGATATGAGTGGCTCAGCAAATCCACTAATCATAAGATCTGTTTCATTGCACTGCTGTAAATGGTTCAGATTACTGACCAATGAGAGCTAATCACGTGCTCTCCACGCCTCCTGTATTATTTATGGAATTGAATGTGACAATCAATTTCTGCTAAATCGGGCAAATAAAAGAATAGCATATGGTAAGGCTAGATTTTGAGAACTCGTCCATCTGAACGAGAGTGTTAAATTTTGGGCACTGAACAAATTCTTAATATTAAATGTCTTGTATTTTGTGTTTGCAATGTGTAAGTAGACATGCTAAGACTTAGATGCTAGATCTTGTGAAATTACTCTTGGGTCATTCTGTGGCAATGCATTAAGCGTGAACTAATTGCACATGCGCACACGTCTAAAATTTGTTAGATCGAGCTCGTCAAAGCCTCTCAACTAGTACGAGAGGTGGAATGTAACCCAGTGACAGGAAACGACGAAATAGAATCGGAGTTCAAGAAATACAACCACTCGAAAGGGACACAATAGGAAAACTGAAATCTATATATGCGCCAAGTAAAATGTTGTCATATTTAGGGCCATCCGAATTTTGTTGTTGTTGTTGGGCTTAACGCCATTTTTCAGCACACGATAGGCTATTCATGGCGGCCAGTATTAATGGTGGAGGAAGAAACCGGGAAATCACCGGAAAGAACCACCGACCGACGAGAAGCTACTGACAAGCTTTCTCACATATCCACATTCGCCGAATCCTAGACTCGAACTCACGCAGACAGAGGTGAGATGGCAGTAATCCGCAACGTACAGCGGTTTAGACCACTCGGCCACTCGGGGCCCCCATCCAAATTTTTGTTACTACGAGATCAATTTCAATCACAGCGTGAGTATTATAATAGAAAACCAATTCGTTCGACCCCTTAGAAAGTCTCATCGGGTGAGAAAATGAAAAATAAAGTCTTACATTCTGTTTTATAACTATAACTTATTTGTTTGCTTTTTGTGGGTTAAAAAGAACCTCCAACAAACTAATAATATCACATTTACATTTTACACCTATAGCATGCGACCGCCTTGGTATGGATAAGATAATTTGGCATGATCTGACAGGTTTCAAATGTGCCATGCAAAAAGCGTCCGACTGTATGTTTTTTAATCTTTGCTTAAAAATAAAGTTAAATACGCTGCACAGTAATATTTGTAATGTTCCTAAGTTGTTATCTCTATTTACAGCGATAAGTCGTTTGCATATTGTGTGATGTGATTATATGATTTTTCACGTAGCTTTAACAATTTTCAGTCATATCGCTACGATGTCTGCACTGTAGCAGTTTACAGTGATGTCTAGCACTGGGGCATCATATCGCAGACATGTAGCATGATGTTCCACCCAGTCACATTATCATGACTCCAGGCTGACAAGTCCTAACACTAACCTCTTACTGCTGAGCCTCAAGCGAGGCAGCTGTTAGTACCATTTTTTAAGTCTTTGGTATGACTCGACCGGGGATAAAACCCACTACCTCACGCATCCGAAGTCATATTATTTGTGATGCAAACAATAAGCGTAAATGTATTACGGGTTCCAAATGTCAAAACACGTTTAGATATTTGTCCGGATTCTACCAAAACAGGACATTCTTGGAAACTGCTAATCTTTATTTCTTATCCAGATTGCCATAATTAGCTAACACCGAGCTTACATAATGGCTCTACAATTTAAAAAATATAGAACAAATATTTGTGTAATCAAGCATAATCTACATCTAAATATAACAAATTTATAACAAATTATAAAATTTCCATAAACCATTATCGCAAACATGTACCACAGCTATCGTTTACAAATGAGATGCTGTCATATAATCAGTATTGCTCATTAGAATATTTGCAGTGTTATAGTATCTTAAAATCGGAAACAGATGGGTTTTTTATGTGATGCTGCAAAGTACTGTGTAGAAATATACCAGCGTAGGACAGAGAAACTGTTATTTTCGTGTTATTCATACACTGAATCTCCAAGTTTGCCATTTCAATTTTATATACAAATCATACCACTTATAGATTAAAATTAAAATCACACCTGAAAAACTGCATATAATGCAAAAGATAAACTATACTTGTTAAGTAGTAATGGTTCCCAAATTAGAAATAAAATTAGTTTATGTTTAAAACTGTTTCTTTGTATATCTTAAATCCAGTGGTAAACATCTCGAATCGAGTGAGAAACATTTTAAATCAGTGGGAAACATCTTAGTTTGTGAATATTCTGATGCTTTCTTTTTCAATTCTGTCGACTTCTGACTTCCACATTTCGCTCTTAAAATTTTGTGGAGGCGCGGGTGGAATGTAGCTAAACAGATCATTTTATTTTGGGATCACAGAGGTTTTCAAAATTGTTATTTAGAAATTGGTGTTACGGTTCCCAATTGCCCAGTTTCTCATAAACTTATTTTGTCATTCGTGTTTAATTTCTTTTTAAGTTAATCTGTATCATGTTATTGAAGTCGGCTTAATACAATATACCCACTAGGGGAAATTCAGTCTGCTTAATACATTATACCCACTAGGGAAATTCAGTCTTCTTAATACATTATACCCACTAGGGAAATTCAGTCTGCTTAATACATTACACCCACTAAGGGAATTTCAGTCTGCTTAATGCAGTATACCGACTAGGGAAATTCAGTCTGCTTAATAGATTATACCCACTAGGGAAATTCAGTTTGCTTAATACATTCTACCCACTAGGGAAATTCAGTCTTCTTAATACATTATACCCACTAGGGAAATTCAGTCTGCTTAATACATTATACCCACTAGGGAAATTCAGTCTGCTTAATACATTATACCTAATAGCGAAATTCAGTCTGCTTAATACAGTATACCTACTAGGGAAATTCAGTCTGCTTAATACATTATACCTACTAGCGAAATTCATTCTGCTTAATACAGTATACCCACTAGGGAAATTCATTCTGCTTAATACATTATACCGACTAGGGAAATTCAGTCTGCTTAATACATTATACCGACTAGGGAAGTTCAGTCTGCTAAATACATTATACCCACTAGGGAAATTCAGTCTACTTAATACAGTATATCCACTAGAGAAGTTCAGTCTGCTAAATACATTATACCCACTAGGGAAATTCAGTCTGCTTAATACAGTATACCCACTAGGGAAATTCAGTCTGTTTAATACAGTATACCCACCAGGGAAATTCAGTCTGTTTAATACAGTCTACCGACTATGGAAATTCAGTCTGCTTATTACATTATACCGACTAGTGAAATTCAGTCTGCTTATTACAGTATACCCACTAGGGAAGTTCTGTCTGCTTAATACATTATACCCACTAGGGAAATTCAGTCTGCTTAATACATTATACCCACTAGGGATATTTAGTCTGCTTAATACATTATACCGACTAAGGAAATTCAGTCTGCTTAATACATTATACACACTAGGGAAATTCAGTCTGCTTAATACAGTATACCCACTAGGAAAATTCAGTCAGTTTAATACAGTATACCCACCAGGGAAATTCAGTCTGTTTAATACAGTCTACCGACTAGGGAAATTAAGTCTGCTTAATACATTATACCTACTAGGGAAATTCAGTCTGCTTAATACAGTATACCCACTAGGGAAGTTCAGTCTGCTTAATACATTATACCCACTAGGGAAATTCAGTCTGCTTAATACATTATACCCACTAGGGAAATTCGGTCTGTTTAATACATTATACTCGCTAGGGAAATTCAGTCTGCTTAATGCAGTATACCCAGTAAGGAAATTCAGTCTGCTTAATACAGTATACCGACTAGGGAAATTCAGTTTGCTTAATACATTATACCCACTAGGGAAATTCAGTCTGTTTAATACAGTCTACCGACTAGGGAAATTCAGTCTGCTTAATACGGTATACTGCTAGAGGAAATACAGTCGGCTTAATACATTATACCCAATATGGGAAATTCAGTCGTTCCACTTCAGTTTTAACCTGTGATGAAAAGTTTCCGAATTATATTTCCTACATCCTTTTCAGACTATTCATTTTGGTAATGTTGAATGTTACGCCTGAAATCCTTCCAAATGGATTTAATACATAAATACAGGATTCAAGACATTGAAAAGGCACATATAGAATCTAAGTAGCATTATTCTCAAACTGTAAGTAATAATATCATGCTTGGTTAACTTGATACCGTTTATACTCGTATTGAGTTTTTTTTTCAAAATTTATTTTAAAAAATTTACGCATGTTTGAAAATATATATATATATATATATATATATATATATATATATATATATATATATATATATATATATATATATATATATATATATATATATATATAATTACCCTGTCACACTCTCAAAAATATATATTATACAAGGTTTTCACCCATTCTTGTGAATGTTTACAGATTGTGTTATCAATGGTTAAAAATTACAAAAGTTGTGTACAGAATGTCTTATCAAAAGTCCAAAATTATACAAGGTGTTTACAGATTGTCTTATCATTGGTCTAAAATCTTACAAGGTGTTTCCTATCGTCGTAACATTCATCCAAAAGTATGCAACGTGTTTCATATTGTCTTATCATTGGTCTAAAAGTTTAATAAGGTTTTTACCCATGGACGTATTAATGGTCCAAAATTATTCAAGGTATATCCAATTGTTGTATGATTTTTCTAAAATTTATATAAGGTGTTTACAGATTGTCTTATCATTGGCTTGATCCAAAATTATTCAAGGTGTTTCTCATCGTCTTATCATTGGTTTAAAGATTATATCTGATTTTTACCCATTGTCGTATCATTGTTGCAGAATAGTACATGGTTTATGTCCACTTAGAAACTTTTGAAGGTATACAGTGTTTTTACACATTGCCTTTCATTGGTCCAATATTGCACACACAACCCATGGCCGCAGAGGAATATGTGGGTGCCGAACATCATTCAGATTTTGAGATTCTTCCTCCCCCCAAAATTTTTTTTAAATACATAGCCGATTATAATAAGTCCAGCTTTCATTTTGTTATAAGGTCATTTTTCTTGTACTTGATTTGCAAATTCCTCAATGATATCATATAAATCATATTTACGTACTAATTTACACTCAATACTCAAAAGGGCAAAATCCGTAACTAGTTCGTTCTTGTCCCATAGTCGAGCGCAAGAAATTTTTGGTGAGTTTCAATTTACTGAAATAACACTAACTTGAGGCAACTGTTACAGGTATTCAAAAGAACATACGCAGCGCTATCACTACATTTTTGAAGAGTTCACCAAACTTCAGTTCTGAAATCTTGTTCAACAAGTCAAATGGAGAAAAAGGTTTCTCACCACAATTTGCTGCATGAATTTGTTTCATATGAGGCAATTCTTAGTCATTTTAGTTTCAGTTGCGTCACATGAATATTTTTTCGAAAAATCAGAATAGGCACTCTTAATTTCATCTTCAGACTGTTTGTAATACTCCCACAAGAAAGAGAATAGCCACGATTTATTGAATGGCTGTTAAACGAACTGTAAGTCCACCAATAACCAAT
Source organism: Potamilus streckersoni (assembly GCA_016746295.1). NCBI lineage: Eukaryota > Metazoa > Mollusca > Bivalvia > Unionida > Unionidae > Potamilus > Potamilus streckersoni. The sequence continues at coordinate 2,579,879 of JAEAOA010000328.1, read as the reverse complement.
AATGTGATGATAAAAAAAACATTTCTCCGAAATGTTGCCTCTTCTTCTGATTCCATTTCTGTTGAATCTGTGATATGTCCATCGCCTTCAACATATTCTCCAGCAAAATGTTTACGCTTCACTTTTTAATGAATTGGAAATTCAGCAATTATTTTTGCAGATCCTGACACTGTATTAGCTTGTTTCAAAATTGTTTGCCAATCATCCCTAACAGATTTGTGGTGACTGATCAGTGCCTTAATATTTTTTCACCTGACCATCAATAGTTGTCTTTCTTGCCTGAATGACCTGCTTGCGGCGATCAATCAGCGTGAGGACTTTCATCCAAATGCCTGCTACGAGAACACATTTGAAGGAGTTCATATATTTTATAGCACTGTTCACATTAGTTCGTGTTTTTGAAGTCAGATTCAAACTCTGAACTTCTTCTAGAAAGGTAATAATTCCACTCAAGTGATTAGAAGATGCGAATGCTGTCAAGTCTCTCAGTCCATCGCGTCCCAGATTTCCCATGCAGAGACTGACCATGCAGCTTTTTTTTGTAATATTTCCCAGCGTTGTGGTCTAGCAGAGAAGATAGTATACACAGTTTGTACAATTCCAAAGTTCCCATCACCTGTACAGCTTGAGGCAGCACTCAGTCCACACAAATTCAACGAATGACAGCCATATGGTGAGAATATAGAAAGTATGAAAGTTGCTTGAACACATTTGAACTTTCCGGACATGTTGGCTCCATTGTCATAGCCTTGGCCACGGCAGCCTCAAAGCAAATTTTTCAAAGTTTCTAAAGTCTCCTGGACTAATCTTGCAGTATCGGATCCAGTGTTTTTTGTTGTTTTTTACACAATCTGGAAAGATCAAAAACCGCTCTTCGATGGGAAATGTTCCATGTTCTTCATGTACGTATCGTATGACAAAAGTAGTTTGTTCAGTGTGGTGGCGTCAACCATAATTGAAAAATACTCTGCAGGTTCACACTCTTTTACGATTCATCTCTGAACTTCAGCAGCACCAAGTCCAATGAATTCATTTTGAGAACAGTTTGAGAGATAATGCGATTAAAGCTTTTGACCCTTTTCATGTGACCGTTTAACTTTTAGCACATGTTTCTTGATAATTGGATCAAAATTCCAAATTACTTCAATCAATCTTAAGGAATTTCCATTATGAGGATCTCCAATAATGTTACACATTCTTCGAAAAGCCAATCCACGTTCACCAAGAAACAGAACCACATCCAAGATTCGTTCCAGACTTTTTCTCCATGAAGCTGCTTCGGTGAGGATTTGGCGATCCAGAAAATATTGAATTGACCGATAATTCTTCACTGAAATGTTTAATTTACGCCATGAATGTAGCACTATTTATGGGCTTTTGAACGCGCATGCTTAGGAATATGATTGATAAGATTCTTCCATTTCTTTCCAGGTCCTTATATTTCCGTCATTGCAAGTGATGAAGGCAAGCTTTGAACCTAACTTTCAGGTGAAAATAATCGACATGGCAAACAATTTAGTATCACCGGTTTAATACATGCAAATGCGAAATTGGTTCACCATTTGGCATTTTGCATTTCAAAACAGATATTCGAAATATATGATTTTCAATATCTTTTGGCAGCTCCAGTGGAAATGAAATGTCACCAGCCTTGACAAAATTTTCCTGCTAAAGTTGGTCTTGTATTATCACTCTCACCATTTACAGTGATTTGACTGTCCTAAACAATGGCTGGTTCACTTGTACTATTACTGTTAGCACTGTTACCAGTAAAAGATGCACATGCACTTTGGCTTTTTGCTGAACGTCATCAGTCATGACCAGTGGTATCAGCTTCTAAACTCTCTATAGCTGCTTAAAAAAAGTTTGGATGTCAGGTCATGTTCTTTCTAAGTTGATGAACTACTGGAAGGGGCATATGAGATCTTGGGAGTCGTCGCAATTCCAACATCAAATATGGTTTGCCTCCTTTTCTGCAGAGCTGCTCTTTTGCTATGCTGTTTTTTAGCTTTGACGCAACTGATGGATATGTACTTTTCATTTGAATTCTTTCCACGTACTATGCAATGCTTTGACATTGCAGGGGAATATCTTCCATCTAGAAAAATAACGTACTGAAATGCAGTACTTGCTGAGTACTATTGCAGTACTGCTGATTCTTCTACCAAATCACTCATTTCTCAGCAGTATTTCCATATTTCGTATTAAATATGGTACACATGAATTATATTCAATTTGGAAGTTATCGGCAGATCACCGTTCACGAATCATTTTCATGCAGAATATATCCCTGACGACTGACGTTTCATACCAAGAGAAAGTGACGAACTGACGAAGTCATATATAACTCACGTCAGCCAAGTGTGCATTACCGGTAGAAACTACATATAGCAGGATAATTTAACCCGTCATCCCACTCCCCCCCCCTGTGTAACAGTGTCATTTCTTCGTTTGGTACTTCGTACCGTAGTGCATGTTATAACTTATTTTCTTTAAAAAAAATATTCCAAAAATCCCGCAAGCTTTCGGAAGGCAGATTTTCCTATATTTGACAGCGTGTGGAGCTCCCATGTGGGACGGGACTAATAGCAAATTGCTCGGATATCTCGGCTCCTACAAGGCCCTTGCATAACCTCTTGTATTATATCATTAGTACAAAAATATACCAGGATTTTACCCATTGTTTTATCATGGTCCGAAATTATAAAAGTATTGCTGTTGTTGTTGTTAAGGCCATTTTCAGATCACGATAGGCTATTCATGGCGGCCAGTATTACTGGAGGAGGAAGAAACCGGGAAATCCGCGTAAAGAACTACCGACCTTTAAGAAGCTGCTGGCAAGCTTTCTCACACGTCCACATTCGCCTAATCTTAGACTCATACCCACGCAGAGGTGAGATGGCAGTGATCCGTAACGAAGAGCACTTTAGACTACTCGGCCACTCGAGGCCCCTTTCCCCATTTTTATCTTTAGTCCAATTTTTTAAAATGTTAGAACAACATGAATAAATTACAACAAAATGGAATCACAAACGTTTGCAAAATCAATTAATAATAATAAAGTGCCATTTATAAGTTTTAAGTAACATCTGTTATATAACAG
>JAEAOA010000328.1:2456776-2571776 GCA_016746295.1 Potamilus streckersoni | reverse complement strand
TATATATATATATATATATATATATATATATATATATATATATATATATATATATATATATATATATATATATATATATATATATATATATATAATATGGGAACTAAATTTGAATTTCGTATTGCTTACCATAAGATAATGGCAATAAAACTTAAGTGGCAAAGGGGATTTCTGTTCTGTGTCGCTTAATAATCGTTTAGAAATTAATCGAAAATCAGCACATTCTGACATTAAATTACGTAAGAAATACTCTTAGCTATAACAGCACAGACTTTAAACGTCAACGAACAGTAAAACCCCGCCCCGTTGCGGATTCATACGATGTCATAACCAGTAGGGGTTGAGATACCGGCTGAGATTTTTTTTCAGAAGGAGGCAAATATCAACAAACGACCCACGGACAATTCAAGACCAGGTAGGGTTGCGAAACGGTTTGGCTGTTTCGCAAACTAATCTGGCGTATCTAAAATTTTGTTTGGATGTGAAATGCCATGTAACTGGAATATCTTAGCACGTCCAACTGTGTAACAGTACATAATTCAAACAATATATGTGAACTTGTTATCTCTAGAACTCCGGTGGCGTGAAATAAACAATATTCTGTATTCTACGATGAAAATGACAAGGTGAACATGACATAAAAATGTGGTACGAACCGAACGATTGTAAATCAAAAGGAAACTATATAATAGGGATATTTTGACTTTGATAAAGGCTATTTTTGAACCCCAACGTCATACAGTGTTAAATTACATGCGACATGCGAGGCAACATTCGTTTTTGAAAATGAAATTCAAAAAAGCTAATCTATTTCTTACCTTACAGCACTAGAGAAGTAAATTTGGTCAAACGTGCGTACAACGTTTTAATTTGTCTGTGGGCCTGAACAAGTGAAACCCATATATCTAGTTTATATGCTAATATGTACACAGAAGTTGCCAATACATGTAACACGGAGAAGACAATACTATCCCAATAGTCCTGAAACACTGATAAAGAGAGGGGTAGGTAGGGCGCGGACAAAAAAATGGAGACACCAATGGGAGGCCAATTGGAGTGAGGAAATAAACAGAAGCAGTTCCTAGGATAAGTAGTTAGGAATGTCAGGAATCAATTAAATACCTACTACTTGTTCCCGAGGACAAGTAAGAAAAGTAAAGGAGGGAATTAAATATTAAGTAGACTGTGACAATCAAATTGACGTCAACTATACCGAGTGCAGACTGACGACAGCAATGAAAAAAAAAACGGTTTAATTCCTGATTATAAAGAAATCACAAGATCTAATTCAGCATGACAGGTAAGCTAACAATGGATAAGGATAAAGCATAATTGGAAACGTGAGCCGCTACATCAAAAACAATGCAGAATGACAAACCAATGGTGGCAAAAAGCGGACTATTTATTTTAATTATTTTTTTAAGTATTTGATAATTTTAAAAGCAATTCGATAATGTGAACCTGAAAGTATTTGTAAACGCCAAATAAAAAAAGATGGACATAACGTGCAGATAATTACAATAACATGCCAACCTACCAGTACTTTAAACTCCCAAGCACACTGTACATACTCATAGCTAGGACAAAAAAAAACAACAAAAAAAAAAAACGAAAAAAAAAAAACAACAGAAGAATACTTTGCAAAAGAAACCAGAAACATAAAGATAACACATACACAGATTCATTACAGACAGAGGTATATTACTAATCAAATTTAGCACAAAGTATCGAAGTTATAAATAGAACCATTATCGTATGTATATGATGTTCTAAAACTTCACAAACTTGCAATTTATCGATTTAATAGGACGTTTAAATGAATGAGTAAATGAATTTGAGATAATTGGATCAGGCACGTGGGTTAAACCAGACTAAGCCCTACCATCACATATTTTCTGTATTACGATCTCGTACGGGTTACGGAGTTACAGGGTTACGGGGATAATTAAAAATGCTTCTTCGCCAGGCAGACTCGAAGATGTTATTTACTGGACCAGCTAGGCTATGACGACCATTAGTGGCCACAAATTTATATTATTTTCTTCAAAATAATGTTTGCAAATGGCGATACGTCTCTTAATCTGTTAGGAGATACAATAACGTTATTACTAGTTACTTCCTAGCCTCATTACAACATATGCAAATTTACTTTCACCAGGAACATAATCTGTGATACAGGTTATGATTTATAACAAAGAAATAAGACGATTATACATCTCTTTAGATTAGGAGAACTTCCTGCTCATTTACGTACAGGCAGACAAAAATGTCCATATGTCACATATATTTTGTTATGTAAGTGAAAGTGGGGAATTTTTTTTTTATTAAGATGTCCATAATACTCAAAAATAAGATATATATATATATATATATATATATATATATATATATATATATATATATATATATATATATATGTGTGTGTGTGTGTGTGTGTGTGTGTGTGTGTGTGTGTGTGTGTGTGTGTGTGTGTGTGTGTGTGTGTGTGTTTCAAAGTACTGTTACGAATACTGATCTGATGAAATATTTGGCACTTTACTTGCAATAAACCCGATGAGGTCAACAAAACAAAGGAAATAAAGTTTATAGTGTTACAAATCTCGTCTATCAAATTAACAAAGAAAAGAGTGAAGCCATCAAGCTTTGTAATTTTAACAAAACAAATTTATTTCCCTACAAAACACAGTAAAAATATGAAAAAGGACTTGCAGTGTGTGAATATAACCCAAACAATTAACCACAGAATTAAAATACACAAATCCTATCACTAAAATGTCCTAAATAAATCAAAGTTAGAATTCCGGAGAAGTTCAAAGATGGCGGACGATGACGTTAGACGAATTGTGTATTGATTTCAAAAGCTCCACATTGAATGTTATAAATCACAAAAGAATATTCCGGCTTTAGCACTCTGAATAATTTACACTGTATGTCTCTGTTGACGAAGCATTTATTTTCCAGAGAATATAAATTATTCTTAAATAACAAATTTTGAGGTGATTTAAATTTGCTTTCTGTGTCACAGTACAAAGAAATGAAGTTTACAAGTTAAAACCATCAGATAATTTTTATTCGATTACTACGTTACAAAGTGCTCGTTGACATTGTGGACTAAAATGTGACTGTTATTATTATTATTATGAGTTAATTCAAAGACATTCTGGATTATATAACTAATACATCAAGACTATTAGTACATCTGCACATTCGATAATATCGATACATAAGCATATTCAAGATTGAAATTCATTCACGACACAAATGGAATTCGTTTGAAGGACTCTACACTGTTTGAACTTTGATTGAGCTGTTAAGATTATTTAGGATTAAATTCATATATTGTAAGTTCCTCTTAAAAATTGTCATTTTATAACCTGGATAATTAAATTATTTGTTGAATTTCACTAAACTTTTCAGTTCACTTTGTCTAAGACCATAAAATTGCAATACTGTATTTATTACGAGTCTATGCTCTTAAAAATAATAACATAAAAGAGTGAAGACAATAAGCTTTGTAACATTTAAAAAATAATTTATTTCCCTAAAATATAAAGTAAAAAATTAAGCAAAAAGAATTTACGGTTTTACGAATTACCCCCCCTCCAAGAATTAAAAATAGATAATTTTTTGTTCGTGCACCTTTGTATTTCCAGGAAAAAGAATCACTTGAATTCGATAATTTGAAGAAATTGAAATTCAGCCCAAACTGGGTCACAACATAATACAAAATAATGTGTCAAGTGTTTTAAGCCCAACTGAATACAACTGTATCAAAGCATAAGTTACACGACTAATTAAGACGCAAAACAGATACATTGATGAGGGTCAATAGTTAATTCTTCTGGAAAAATAATAGTTTTTAACCAATTGATCTATGCTACTTGTCACGTAGTCCAGGTATAACCTTGACTCAACTTTCTTTAATCAAAACAGAGAAAATGAAAGCTGTTTACAAAAACTGTCACTGATTTTTGGAACAAGGTCAAGAACTAGATACAATGTTTCTATTATTAGTTATTTATAAAAATAAAAAAAAAATCAATTTTAGATAATGTCAAATCCAGTAAACAATGTTACATTAGAAAAGCATGTAATGAAATTTAAAAAATTTGAAACTAACAAACAATATATATATATATATATATATATATATATGTATATATATATATATATATATATATATATATATATATATATATATATCTGTCATATGTCAATTTGGATCTTCCATTATATTTGCACGAGAAATGATTTACAAATGAAATGATTTATCAAACTTATAAACTTACAAACTAATCCGAAGATGATTGCAAAGGTACAAAAGCAACTCTTCCAAAACTGTTATGTACACTGAAGATCAAATAAATAGGTCAACAACTAAGGATATTTACGTCCTTAAACATTTAGGTATAAACTGAAAACTATATACAGAGTTGTCTTTCTTGAATATACTATCAAAATAATCAATAGACGAGCGATACAAGATGTGCAAGAGTCCCGAGATAAAAACAAATATCAGTAAAAACAATACAGACAAGAGTAAGTAAGACCAGAATGCATATTTTATATAAATCTTCAGATTCTGTTAACTGTGCCGTGGACTAAAAAAAAAAGTCACTCGAATGTAACAAAAAATTGGGAAAAGACAAACCAATAGAACTTCTCAAAGTATCATATATTCAGCTTTTAATGAAAGGATATAATTCTTTTAAGCTGTTGGCATACAACATCCACATTGTGATCCTTTTATATCACGTGCCGAATCTGATCCTTTTATATCACGTGCCTAATTGGATCCTTTTATATCACGCGCCTAATTGGATCTTTTATATCACGAGCTTAATTGGATCATTTTATATCACGTGCCTAATTGGATCTTACAACTCATGATCAGCACAAGAATATATTTTTAACTGGAACAGTTTGAAGTTGGCAAATGCGACTAATAACGTTCTAAACTTGCAAAATGCAATCAGATGTAGAAACTAACCTGCAGAACACAATGAATTCGAAGAAAGATAAAATGCTTTCACTTTGTACCAGAATGTATTAAAGGTAACAATCAAGATTCATTAGATGCGTTTCTTGTTCTTAAATATTTTGTTTAGTTCAAAGTATCTGCTCTCTTTCTTGTATATACAGTCTGGTTATAACATTTTCAGTAAAGATATTTTCCATCGTATTTTTTTCATTGTTGTAAACTACAATCAAACAAACGTATATTTTATCTAATAGCTTTAACTACAGAGATGTAATTTTCGCAGTATTTTTTTTAAAAAATCCATCACCTAAAGCGTGTTTGGTTAGGTTGGTTGCTTTCTTTTTATATCGTCAACATTGCCACAATCACTACTCATAGATAAAGTAATTCTTTCAACCGTTTCATTGTGTACATCATCCAGTATTTCTTTTATCCGATTCCACTCATTCCGATACACTATCAGCATTGTCTTCGCATCACTTAGTAACCACCTCCTATTGTACGTCTTTATCAGCATTGTCTTCGCATCACTGAATAACCACATTATATTGTAGGTCTTGCTGGTCAGACAAAGTCTGAGAGAAGATAAAAAAAAAGATTTAAAGAATCTCTATATCCAGTCTCCAAAAGACTCTATATCCGGTTTCTATTAGAACCTCAATATCCAATCTCTTTTAGGATCTCTGTATCCAGTCTCTATTAGAACCTCTATATCCAGTCTCTATTACAATCTCTATATCCAGTCTCTGTTAGGATTTCTATATCCGGTGTCTATTAGAATCTGTATATCCGGTCTCTATTAGAACCTTTATATTTAGTCTTTATCAGAACCTCTATATCCAGTCTATATTATGATTTCTATATCCAGTCTCTATTAAAACCTTTACATCCTGTTTCTATTTAAATTTCTATATCCAGTCTCTATTAGAATTTCTATATCCAGTCTCAATATAATTTTTATATCCAGCCTCTAATATAATCTTTATATCCATTCTCCAATATAATCTCTATATCCAAACTTTATTAGACTCTTTATATCCAGACTCTATTAGAACTTTTATTTCCAGTCTCTATTAGAATCTCTAATGCAAACATCACCATTTTACACTCCAAAAATTATCACCTTATGAATAAAGAGTAAAGTAAAGAATTGCATGGCAATGGCTTTGCGACACGTCTATGCTCACGCATGTGGCCTTGTTGAAGATGACATTAAAACATCTAAAACAAGTATTTAGCATATTTATCTGACGATCAGGCACAAAGTAAATTTTGTGAGCATCAACGTTTCTGCTGATTAGAGATATGTAGCTTGATTTCATTTATTTCTGAAATTAAATATCTGATATTCAAATTCAACTCGTTCATGCCCTTATATTTAAACTGAATAAAAACCTGCATTTATCTGTATTTCTGAGTGACATTCAAATGCTTTTTGAAAACGTTCAACATCATCCAAGACAGGTTTGTGTGATTAACCAAAGTGCTAGAGGATAAAGCAAGGATTAAGGCTCTTAAATTTACGCAGTACTGTTCTTATTCGACAACATCAATGCAAGCAATTGTAGGAATTAACTTTGATAAAATATGCACTCATTTCAAATAAAAGAGGAATCGATGCCGATGAGATTAGATTTCACTGGACAGTTTATGGGGTGAATTTTTATTCGACAATGATTTATTGCAGAAAAATGAGAATAATTTTATACTGAAGATAAAAATAAAAACTAATGATTTTGTAGAAAGCATGTTTGTGAGATTTTGACTGAGGCCATCAGGTTAATTCTTTATATAAATAGTTGTTTTTATACTGAACCAACAGTACCACCATCCCCTTTTTACATTCATTTTTGACAGGAAAGAGCTATTTTGAATATTTGCTTGTGACAAGACGGCTAAAAGAATCAGTTTGTGCTTATACATGAATAAATTTCACTAGTACTATAACAAATAAGCATGCTTTTCATCACCTCTTAACCATCTCGGTTTTCAAATATTTACCTCTGTACCAGATTAACGTAATACTTGAGCCAAGTTGGCTGTTGATTTGCAGCCCAAGTTACGTATTCGATCTCCAATGCTTGTCTAACTGTGACGGGCAGCCACCAAACAAGCCAACCCATTTCAAGCCATACTCAACGTAAATCTAAACCACATTACAGATTTAGCTTCTGTGTGAATTTATAATGCTAGATTTATGATAGTTAGGTTTATGCCCTTTACCTCAAACAATTAGGGAGGTTTCAATATACAAAACTATCCAGTGAGACCTTATGTTCCAGTATTGTAGAATCAGCACGCATGTTATGAATGGACAACAAAATTATGTGGCATTAAGCAGCTGGTTTCAGCAGTGTTCGGGTTCTAATAGCAAAATTAAGCCTACTCTCATTCTAATCATGATATTTCAAACCTAACTATTATAAATCTAGCATTATTAAGCATTGGAAATTCTTAAACTTGTTGTAAAATTAGCCGTTATAACCAGCAAAGTAATATCTATACATTGGCATATGGACGTTGATACCAACATAAATTGTATTTTTTCAGTAATAACAATACTCTCCTCTCTCTCTCTCTCTCTCTCTCTCTCTCTCTCTCTCTCTCTCTCTCTCTCTCTCTCTCTCTCTCTCTCTCTCTCTCTCTCTCTCTCTCTCTCTCTCTCTCTCTCTCTCTCTCTCTCTCTCTCTCTCTCTCTCTCTCTCTCTCTCTCCGCCTTGAACCTTAAATATAACCATGAAATATTAATACTCTCCGTGAACTGATTTAAATCTTTGAGTAATTCCCTTTCGGGCTTTCCCTTTCAATTTGATTTAATGCTCTCATCCAGCAAGCATCCGTATGTAAGAATGATTTTCAAGATGAGTCGCTGGAATTATGATTTCAGAAGGTATTATTACTTGAGCGCACGGAGGCGTTCTAAGATTTCTCCAGACGTGTAATATGAAATAGTTCATCAGATATGTTAGCTTGGCTAACTCTCCCTAGAGATTCAATTGTCTACCGCATTTGTTCTACGTCTTGGGAATTGAAAATAGAATGAACTTCTCCAGAATATCAAGTTTACTATAGCAAAATAAATTATAGTTGTATTTTTACTGAAGCTAAAAAAATATTATCGATTGGGGACACAGCAATGGAAATGTCTTCTGCTAATGGAAAAAGCATTTTATCATAGTCGTAAAATTGAATTATATTGGAAGAGAGAAAATTGTTAGAGCTGATTGAATGAATCTATACATCACAGAAAGTTTGGGGTTGTGAGAAATAAATTACTTTTTCCTTTCCGAGTGGCGCAGAATTATTTATCAAGCATTACAAGGACCGTGAAATCTGATGTATATTCAGAGCTTAATGATTGGCGCATAATCAGTGCCGTCTTAACAACATTGTAGGCTCTGTGCAAACTACGGCCCTACTATTCATGTTATAACAGTGTAGGCAGCATGAAGCCCCTAGAAGCGTGAGGCTCTAGGCAACTGACCAGATTGTCCATGCATTAAGACGGCACTGCACATAATAGTTTACCAGTTTCATATATATATATATATATATATATATATATATATATATATATATATATATATATATATATATATATATATATATATATATATATAATTTCCGGCATTGGCAGAAATGATGGAACAATTCTGATATAAATTCTATGATTTGTCTGAACAGAATAAACATAAGCACGCAATTAATTTTTGAACACGTTCTCACGTAGCATTTACGTATAAAAATAAATTCTGCAAGGGTATGCTGTATAGGAATTACAATCACTTATCTTCTATACTCGCTTCTAAGACGAATATAACTTCAGCTATAAAGATTTTGATCTGTCGTAGATAAATATGCCTGCAAATCAGGGTCTATATTGCTTGTTTTACTATTAACTTTTAACAAACTGCACAAACCCAATTCCGCCGTAACAATGCTCCGACAGATCCTGGTCTTTACAATTGGTTGTTGGACACGTTTAAAACGAGTATAAACAGTACTTCGAAGTCACAAACTACAGATTTTGGCTTCTCCTAGCGTTCGATTCAAGGAACGTGGAGTCTAGAGAAATAAAACGCCTAAAATGAATGTATCATTATAATTTGCTATTTGTATATGTTCTGTTTGGGTCAATTAGCTACCCTCCATACAATCAATGTTCATGTATGTACTGGATAGGATCGTAATAACTTTTGTATTATTTTAGTCAATTCAAAATAGTGACGACTTGAAAGGGACTTAGCTGTCTCCTGGCCACGACTTAATATTAAGTTTGTTCTTACAGATGCCATCCCGAATCAAGTAAGCGGTAACATGATTGTTCATATATATATATATATATATATATATATATATATATATATATATATATATATATATATATATATATATATATATATATATATATATATATATATATATACCTTACGTTTAGGTTATTAAATTGCATATGTATTAGATTTAAAATTGTTTTTTTTGTTTCTTTACATTATTTTATTGTAATGATTATTTTCAAGGAATTTGATTGTTTAAAAAGTAATTTCTGTTTTTATAGAAAGAAAAAGTATTCCATTAGTATTGTTGTTAGCTGACCTTAGTTAAGACACTTGATAAACATTGAGTTAGGATCATTGGTCTGTATCAAGGTGTGCTAAAATATGTTTATGGCTTCGTGTCTATGGGGTGACCTCCAACGGTGCAATTTGCCAGGTATCGAATAAACTAATACAAGTAGGGATAAAGTAGTAATCTGAGCTAATATATAGAACAAATAAAATGAACACTCGTTACAAGGAAAATAAATTTAATACAAATTCAAACAATAAAATTTCCACAAATAAACGATAAAAATTGATCGTTCGAAACATACACTTCTTTCGTTACTTATTACTAATTACGGAATTTCAAAAATACAATGACAATTAAGGAAATTCAAAGTACAATTACAATTAAAGAAATTCAAAGTACAGTGACAAGATAGAGTCTAAATCTTCATGCGAGTCCGAGTAATCGAATAACCCTGCCTGGCATTAAAAATATAACCTGTTGACTGTCTCTGTCCCACAGGCCCTCTCAGACTGTATTTCGATTCCGTTGTTTCAGTACGTCTTCTGTTCCACCTTCTCTCGTTCCACCAATTCAAGATTCTTTTTTACTTCGTTCCAACCTATCTTTTCCTTCGTTCCAAACTGTTGTTTTCCACACTGTTTTTCCTTCTCACACTGTTTGGGTTGTACTCTTTCTGACTATCTCTCCTTATGAAAATATAAAAAAACCAGCCTAAATCTTCCGTCACTTTAACGGAAATACATAATTAGAATGACCCCCTCCAGGTCATAAATTACTCATCAACCTTCAAACAAGCTACCCGGCTAGTTAATAGACTAATAGACTGGGAATGCCATTTACGCCACAGGTGGCATTTGCCCTTTTCGCACGGCCTCATTATAGGTAAATGAATGAAATTCCACACTATACATCAATGCTACCATTATACAAAATGGATTCGTTTGGATAGTTACGACTACTTCCGTAACAATAATCATCAATTCATTCATTAACTATAAATACAATATCATCAGCTAACTGAACTCAACACAGTTATGTCGGATACATAATTGCGTATATAAATAAGTAGAAATTCAACCTACTCAATTCCTACAATAATCAAGACTATAACTTTGCAAACCGCCAATGCATAAGTAAAAGAAAATATCGTTGCGTGGCTCCAGATAAACAAACTAGACACAAGTGTACCATATCAATAAAAATTAATATACGACTCAACTAATAAATTCCTGCAAATACGTGCTTCTACGAGCAATCAAGTAACAGCATAAACGATGTATACAAATTCCTGCAAATACAAGTACCTACAAGCAAATAAATCATATGATAAAAGAAGAATGTGAGATTTATGCAATTACCTCGTTTCTTTTTCTGATTTTGTGTCTGTCAAACCTCCAGACACCGTCACTCCCTTGGGTGACAATTAATTTCAAGAAATTTACTTTTTAAACTTCCCGGAGTCTCATAGAGAAATGTAGATTGAAGGTTCAAAATGCCTGCAGTATATTTAAACTCAACATGTTCGGTTTAAACTACGCCCCCTTCCACAGCGTGACCAATCAGATTGTAAAACATTCCAGCCTTTCCATTATTAAACACTGCATTATTTCAATCAACAACTATCTGCGATTGTGCTGACTATCAAAATCAGTTCTACGCAGAACAAAGCTTTAACCCCGCTCGATAAGTATAAACAAACTCAACCCTTACTTAATAAAATTTTCGAACTTTGGGACGTTGTTGACTTGCATTGGAAACATTATGCAAGGAAACGAATCGGATCCTTATTTACTGCAGGATAGACACATCGCAGATAGCAACGACCGCGTGAAACTTGCGACATTATTATTATCGACATTGACACAGCTTTGACTACCTTGTTTTTGTCAGGTAGTTCCAGATACGATAAACCATGCATCGAATTATATTTATATGTGCTTTCCACGCAACTTGATCAGTCAAGCAGAATCCAACCCGAGTCCTTCTGGCATGAAACCATCAATTGTATTCTGCGGCTGATAAAAAATGCTGTCCATATCCATAATGGAGTCAAATGCTTTGACTTGTTTAAAAAAATATTCCCTTGTTATATCTCCGAAGAAATCGTTGTCTGTACGATGTTTGCATCATTTGTCTGTATGATGATTGCATCATTTGTCTGTATGGTGATTGCATCATTTGTTTGTACGATGATTGCATCATTTGTTTGTACGATGATTGCATCATTTGTCTGTACGATGTTTGCATCCTTTGTCTGTACAATGATTGCATCATTTGTCAGTATGATGATTGCATCATTTGTTTGTACGATGATTGCATCATTTATCTGTACGATGATTGTATTATTTATCTGTACGATGTTTGCATCCTTTGTCTGTACAATGATTGCATCATTTGTCAGTATGATGATTGCATCATTTGTCTGTACGATGTTTGGATCATTTGTCAGTATGATGATTGCATCATTTGTCTGTACAATGATTGCATCATTTGTCTGTACAATGATTGCATCATTTGTCTGTACAATGATTGCATCATTTGTCTGTACAATGATTGCATCATTTGTCTGTACGATGTTTGGATCATTTGTCAGTATGATGATTGCATCATTTGTCAGTACGATGATTTTATCATTTGTCAGTACGATGATTGCATCATTTGTCTGTACGATGTTTGGATCATTTGTCTGTAGGATGATTGCATCATTTGTCTGTTTGATTGTTCAGAAAGAATATTTATCAAGTAAGGAATTTACACAAAGATTAAATTAGAAAACATTTATAATATTTTAAAATATCTTAATATTATTTATAATTTAACATTATTATTTGCAAAAACGAGAAATCAAGCTGCAACCGAATGTACAATATGTGGAAAACACACCCGGATGAAATCAGGAGGATGCTAGATCTGTGACGGTTTCTTTCTAAACCACAAAGCTCAAATAAGACTGCAGTATGAAAGACGGCAGATGGAAAAAATAACTGTGATCGCATACAAAACAAATAGTTGAGGCAATATTTTAAACAAGCCACGACTACAGCCAATACGATTCAACAATATAACAAGATAATATTTCAAGCAGAATCCGCAGCGGACCAACATTAAACTTTTTGTTTGGTCCCGTTAGCAAGCCTCGAAACTTGGCCGAGGTGAGACAGCATTTTATTTTGGACGCTCTGTATGAAATTCAGATGGCGTCAAAGCGTGATAAAAATGAAGTAAATACGAAAACAATGTTGTAACTAGCAAATACAGTAGACTCCACTTTAAAAAAAAAGTCTGGGAAAATGAAATCCAATTTAAATTACGGGCTATTCTATAACCGGCCCTGCAAGAACATGGAAAATAGCGATGAATAATGCCAAGATATTGCCGACCACAAGACAAAATAGCTGGATTCTGCGGGATGGCTAAAGGGTGGTGGATGGTCAGAAAGCATTAAATGAATAAAATTAGCGTATAAATATATGCTAAGTATTTTTCAAACACACGAGTAACTCATCCAGAAATAATTAACAAATTGTTTGCGCATTATGGCGACAACAATACTAAGCAGATATGGTAGCAGCACAAAACAATACTATTATCTCGAAATGGCTTTATCTTATGAGATCGCATACTAAAAGTAATCTTGATGATATTCAGCTGAGAGAAATTCGATGATTTCTTGCTGTCTCCGAATCTGAGACGTCGCCAACTTGAGACTACAAGTTCAGCAAGGTTCCTTTTGAAACATCTTCAGTAAGGACATTTGCACGGCAGTTCAGTGAATTTTCTTTCGGCGGCAAGTTCATAAAGGCGATAACATTCTACACTCAGCTGCTATCATTAAATTTGGTCTTTCCTCAAACGACAGCAAGCGATATGTATTATTTGAAGGTGTCAACACAGCTGGCTATTGGCATCGCGATTAGAAGCCACTGAAGACTGGTGTCAACACAGCTGGCTATTGACATCGCGATTAGAAGCCACTGAAGACTGGTGTCAACACAGCTGGCTATTGACATCGCGATTAGAAGCCACTGAAGACTGGTGTCAACACAGCTGGCTATTGACATCGCGATTAGAAGCCACTGAAGACTGGTGTCAACACAGCTGGCTATTGGCATCGCGATTAGAAGCCACTGAAGACTGGTGTCAACACAGCTGGCTATTGGCATCGCGATTAGAAGCCACTGAAGACTGGTGTCAACACAGCTGGCTATTGACATCGCGATTAGAAGCCACTGAAGACTGGTGTCAACACAGCTGGCTATTGGCATCGTGATTAGAAGCCACTGAAGACTGGTGTCAACACAGCTGGCTATTGACATCGCGATTAGAAGCCACTGAAGACTGGTGTCAACACAGCTGGCTATTGGCATCGCGATTAGAAGCCACTGAAGACTGGTGTCAACACAGCTGGTTATTGACATCGCGATTAGAAGCCACTGAAGACTGAGCGAGATCTACAATATTATACCAAAACGCCTCAGCATTTTATTCTGTACGAACAAAATCTCTCTCTCTCTCTCTCTCTCTCTCTCTCTCTCTCTCTCTCTCTCTCTCTCTCTCTCTCTCTCTCTCTCTCTCTCTCTCTCTCTCTCTCTCTCTCTCTCTCTCTCTCTCTCTCATTTGATCAATAGAGCTTAGTAAGCGTTCAAGCTAGGTCTTGACCATTACGAGCACTTAACTTGCGGAGTCTCCTTTCTTATTACTACTTATTGTGATGCAAATTCGAATTCTCATGTAAAGATTTACCTGAAAAATGCTTATACAGATAATACTGCTGAATTTAGATATTTGCTGGAATAAAGCATATCGAACAACAATGCTAATTCGTAAAATCTTATATATTTTCAAAAACCACAGTGTATGTAATAACTTTATAAAATATGAATAAATTTTCTTAAATGTTGTGGTATAGACTGTGTCTAATTAAGTCCTAATTAGTTTTATGTTCCTGATTGAGTGTATGTATGTGTCATGATCCAGACAACAATTGCACCCAGCCGTTCTTCTGAGATCTGAGTGAACTTAACAAATAAAGTTCGATTTCATATTATTTACATAAAAGATCATTACTGAGCAGCTTGAAACAAGGTCCTTCACTTCAAAAAACGCTTTAATACCATCCATTGGGGTTTCTAATTTCTGATTTTGAGCTTGAACAAAAATATGGACTGCTTTGAAATACATGTTTAGGACCAAGGACAGTCAAACGCCTTCATATTGTCCTTTTTAGAAGTAACTTTTATATGGTGACATTTAACGATTTTTAACTTGATAATGGAACACATTAATAATTTTCACTTGATGCAAATCACGAATGCCTCTAACCAAATGAGATTAGGTTGATATAGAATTGTCTGCGGTATTGTAATGCCTTATTACTCTATTCTGGCCAAGCAAAATGTTAACATTAGTGATGTGGAGAAAATACAGTGATCGTACAATGTGTGCTCCTTTTCTGATTTTGTTCCGGTCCTTGTCTTCTGTTAAGGTAGAGACATATTGTTTGTATAAACGAACCTGACAATGAACTTCAATTTAAAATCTGTTCGCACAGTTATAATCTACACCCAAAGACAGAGCCAAAAGGCGGATATGTTTTCACATAAAAATCGATTTCTTTTGCCGTCAGATTGGGACTCTTTGTCTCTAGGGAAGATATCAGGCAAATTAGAGAAATTATTTGGGGAAAATATAATTATATTCGTGTTTTCCAGCTCAGTCCTATCTCCATAATAAACAGCGTTCTGCCAGTCAAGTAGGGCGTGGTTTGCACTTGATCATGAACAGGGAATTTATTTTACATTTGGCTAAAATTATTAGATTCAACTGCCAGAAGTTTTTATTAGACAGGTCAGTGTGCACACACCGCGTGGTTAGTTTTTGATAAAGGAGCAATAGTCAGTGACAGCTGAGATAAAAGAAATATCTTCAGACGATGCATGAATTATCAGATTATTCAGGTGATAATATAATTAGTAAAAGTAATGCATAAAATGATTAGTAAAATTAATTTTTAAGATAATTTATAAAATTAATGAATAATTGTTATTGAAAATTAAAATGTACTCTACAGAAGTTTTAACAGCACAATTATTACAAGTACGATATCGAACAAATATCATTTGAAATTTGTGTAATCATTTTGTTTTAATTGTTAAAGTTTGACATTTCACCAAACATTCAATAGATATATAATTTACATGTAGATATCTAAAAACTAGTACGTCATCTATACTTTACACTTTGTGTACTCGTTTAAATCAGTGTCTAAATAGAATACAAAACGTAAAAACAAAACTAGGAAAGATTTAGTTCACTCTATCACCTTCCATTTCAAGAAGAGAGAAAAACTACATAGAAAACTTCATCCTGATAAAAAGTAAATCAGACAGATTAAGCCTTAATGGGCTTTGTATATCCTAAAACATCGGTCCTTAATATATTCCTGTCACTGTTTCATGGCTTCAAACGTGTTTAATAAACAAAAACAATATTAGGGTATAAAGCCTGGTGTTTCTCCTAATTTGTTATGTTTCTACTAATTGATCATAATCAAATGACAAAACTAAAAATAGATATTCATATGTAAGCTTTTGAAGAAACCCTTAGAAATGTGACTGAATGTACAGTAAATGAGTTCATATTAAAGCAGGTAATTCGGTACATGCAAATTTTCAGAACAGTTTGCATACTTGGAATATTCTTATCGAAGTATGATAAAAAGACATGCTCAACCCTAGTCATTAGGGTTACAAATGCACTATATTAAAGACAAAAATTACTCCTCACAAATTTCTGTAGAAGGCATTTCAACAAATTTCATTTGCTAAATTTAATACATGATATACTTTATTTCTGACGTGTAATAGTCAAGTGCTAAATGCTTCACCTGAACATAATCAAATTTTCATCAAAAATGTAGATAAGCGAAAGCCACTTTCATTTCTGAGTAATGTGTTTGGTGATTGCTTATTGGACTAAACGCACTGAAATTAATCAAAGAAAAGTAATCTTATAATAAATATGATCAAATGTTTTCTTTTCTTAAAAAAATAATATCAATACAGTGAAAATATCAATTTAAATCTTAAGAAAATAGGCTTTTTTGACGGCAATATAAAGTATCTATCCAAATTGCAAATCCCAAAGAAGGTCTTTTGACATAGCATAATGTTCATGCAAATTAGAGTTTGTGTTGCTTGTTCTACTGATTACTCCTTACAAACTACACTGACCACGGTGAATACTGCACCGGCAGATATGATCTGTGCAATTTGCAATCGGCTCGTCTTATAAGCGAGTAAATAATGTAAGACCTATGTTTCGCTTTTTCCTTTGATATGGTAACCTTATTGTGCTGAATTATTATAAAGACAATTATTTACAGACTTGGCATTTACGTGATATTGCGTGCAGTGTTCTAGAAATGCGTTAGTATTAATTATCATTGCCAGATACCGACTATTAAGGTTAATAATATAGATTTTCCAATAAAGTTGAATCTTCTTGTTCTTTGAAATCAAAAATCTTTCCTGCTTTCTTTAGTTTCATAATAGATTTTTCATTACCATCATTCTTCAGCAATCATCCCGAATAACAATGCATGCACACAGTTCTAGAATGTCATCATTCCGATAAACTGTACATAAAGTCCTTGAATGTCATCATATCGAAGATAAGTGCATGTACAAAGTTCTTTTATCTCATCATTCCGATAAACTGTACATTAAGTCCTTGAATATCATCATCCCGAAGAACAATGCATGCGCAAAGTTCATATTATCTCATCATTCCGATAAACTGTACATTAAGTCCTTAAATGCCAACATCAAGAAGAATAGTGCATGTACAAATTTCTAGTATGTCATCATAAAGTCCTTGAATGCCATCATCCCGAAGAATAGTGCATGTACAAAGTACTAGTATGTCATCATTTCGATAAACTGTACAGAGTCCTTGAATGCCATCATCCCGAAGATAAGTAGATTCACAAAGTTCAAGTATATGTCATAATTCCGATAAACTGCACATAAAGTCCTTGAATGCCATTATCTCGAAGAATAGTGCAGGTACAAAGTTCTAGTATGTCATCATTCCGATAAACTGTATATAAATTCCTTGAATGCCATCATCCCGAAGAACATTGCATGTACAAAGTTCTAGTATGTCACAATTCCGATAAACTGTACATAAAGTCCTTGAATGCCATCATCCCGAAGAACATTGCATGTACAAAGTTCTAGTATGTCATCATTTCGTTAAACTGTACATAAAGTCCTTGAATGCCATCATCCCGAAGAACAGTGCATGTACAAAGTTCTAGCATGTCATCATTCTGATAAACTGTACATAAAGTCCTTGAATGCCATCATCCCGAAGATAAGTACATTCACAAAGTTCAAGTATATGTCATAATTCCGATAAAATGTACATAAAGTCCTTGAATGACATCATCCTGAAGAACAGTGCATACACAAAGTTCTAGTATGTCATCATTCCGATAAACTGTACATAAAGTCCTTGAATCCTTCATCCGTTAAACTATACATACATGAAGTCCTAACGCCATCATTTCAATAAACTGTACATACGCAAAGTTTTAGTATGCCATCATGCCGATAGATTGTATATACATAAAGTCGTAGTATAATTAAAATCCCAAAAAGAAGATTTTAATCGTTATTGCTATAGTTCGAAATAATAAATTATGCAACAAAATAGTTTGAATAAGATTTGTTCAATGGTACACTTTCGTTTGTTGAGCTTTTGCGCCGTTCCATTTTTGGCAGGATTTAACAATATCTCCGATGATTAGACTACTATATACTACTTGTATTTATTATATAATCTTGTAATCAATGTTTGATCAGGTGTTCTACACAGGTGTTGAGTTTTGTTTTTCAGTATCTCACACCTAATCAAACTTTTAGGTGCCTTCACTAACGTCTTCGTCTACATTCTTGGATGCACAGACTTGAACTTTAAAGATATCTAATTTGCTTTGAATTTCATGTTTACTTTATAGGAACATATATCTGGAATAAAGTAAACTAAATAAGGTCTCATTAAAACAAAACCACATTTATTTCCATATGGCATATGGATATGTTTTGTCCTCGCGGCCTCGACGAATCTCTTAACCCTATCAAACTTGTTCTTTCCGCCGACCCTGAGCAAAACACGTATGCAGTTTTGTGTATGCCTTAACTGTATCGTGGACTGATTCCGTTTCATCAAAATAAGAAATATCATGTTAGCAATGTCTGTTTTATTTCCTGTCTATTCAAAAGTATAAAGTGGTGTGATATACACAAGCTTTCAGATATAACACGATGATAATCTTAATTCATATCAAAACCACAGTGTTCGACAAGAATGGTAAGGTTAAACATACACACCTGACGCTGTGTTTCCTATGTTTAACACCTGTCAATTACGCACATTGCCAAGATATTCCCCCGATCTATTTGCAATACCGTATATGAATCACTGATCGTCGTTATGTGTTTTAGTTTTCCAGTTCTCAATTATAGATTAAATCTTAGGATGAATGGGGGGGGTATTAGGAAGATTGCTCGCTTTATAACTGGTTATAATGTTTTCGGTCATCAATAATATATATATATATATATATATATATATATATATATATATATATATATATATATATATATATATATATATAGAGAGAGAGAGAGAGAGAGAGAGAGAGAGAGAGAGAGAGAGAGAGAGAGAGAGAGAGAGAGAGAGAGAGAGGTTTCCTGTTTATGCATTTGTCATAGAGAAACAGAAGAAAGGAAGAAAACAATCTACCCAGCTTGGTTAATTAGCTTGAAAGGCTAGTGGGAACCTACAACTGGAAATCACGTGTTCACCTTGGGTTAAAGCCAGTTAGATTATACATAATTCAATTGGTCAACCAACCATCTTGAGTTATAGCCAACTAGACTTCATGCCGATTTGAGTTGGTGGACTCCATAAAAATGCGAGGAAATGTAAACTAGAACTAGGGTTGCCAGATGGTATCCAAAAGGAGTACATGTCCTCCTTTTCCATGTTTTGTCCTCCCGTCCTCCCTTACCTACTGTAAGTCCTCCTTTTTGCTAAACATCGGGCGGGACTGGCGGGAGGCGATAAAGGGGGCAGGGCGTCTGAGCGGCGAGTTACCGCTCACGCCTTCACGCAGACCACGCACCAGTCCGGTGCGGTGCGTCGGTGCGTGGTCACGCAGCCCGTGCAGCGCGGCGTTTGTTATTGCAATTAGATATTTGTTTGAAACAATTGGTTATTATTATATTAGATATTGCGCTCGAGCGAAGAGAATCTTAGTGACGAATTACTAAATATTTTATTATATTTAACGTAGTCATTATGAGTAAGCGGAAGTGTAAATTTACGGAAGTATTAAGAGCCAAATACCCGTGTTTTACTAGCGGGCGAGACGACTTTGATGCCAAATGTTCTATTTGCGACTGCCACGTGGATGTGGGCAACAAGGGTACTATTGCTTTAGAAAGACACGTAGCTACGGAAAAGCATAAGAAGAATATACGAGCAGCATGTTCTTCTTCTAAGATAACCAACTTTTTTCAACCTTCTACTTCATTGACTCTCAAAAATGCCCATGCTGCAGAAGGAACACTAGCCTTCCATACGGTAAAGCATCATCAGTCATACAATTCTATAGAATGTACGGCGAGCTTAACAAGAAAAATGTTTGCTGATTCCGAAACGGCAAAAAATCTTAAATGCGGAAAAACTAAGACGGAAGCTATAGTAAATCAAGGTGTTGCTCCACATACGATTACGACAATCATCGAAACGCTGAGGAACATCTCTTGTCTTTCTATTGCCACAGACGCCAGCAACCATGGTGCAGATAAACTGTTTCCTATATTGATTCAATATTTTAACTGGACTGGAAATGGAATCGAAACGAAAATTCTTGAATTACAAACTTTACCGAACGAAACTTCACTTTCGATTGCGAATCTTATATACGAAACACTCAATACACACCAATTAACCCATAAGTGTGTGGCATTTATTGGAGATAATGCGAATGTAAATTTGGGCGTGTGAACCGTAACCCAGGTGAAAACGTATTTTTGCGCCTAAAAGAAAGTTTAGAGAAAGAAAACCTTATAGGAGTCGGCTGCCCTGCACATATTATGCATAACAGCCTTCGCAATGATGTCGAAATTGGATATTGAGTCAATAATATTGAAAATAATTAATTATTTTTCTGTGTACACAGTGAGAACAAAGGGACTAAGAGTTTTGCAATTACGTCGAAATCAATTATCAGCCTTTGCTAAGGCACAATAAAACAAGGTGGCTTAGCCTGTTTCCATGCATAGAAAGAATTTTGAAGCTCTATCCAGCATTAAAAGAATATTTCTTAAGACAAAGAACAACACCATACCTAATAAAAACATTTTTCGAAAACACAACTTCAAAAGCATATTTATGGTCCACGCATTCTCTTATGTCTATTTACCAAGCAAATTTGGCAAAAGTCGAAGAGGAACATAATTCCGTTCTGGAAATTTCAAAGATACTTCAATCCGTACTTCATATGCTTCGTAATCGAAGAAACAACAATTTTTTTTCCCACTAAGCGTAAGAGAACAGCTTCGTGATAATGACGAAGACGAGTCCATTTCCAACGAATTTTTCAGTGTTTACAAGGCTTGTGAAGATTACTTGATGGAATGGATGATACCCTTGGAAGATTTCAAATGTTTTGAGTGGATGACATTGCTGAAAGAGAACGAAAACCTAAAATATGATGATTTAGTTTCATGCATTGAGTTCTTGAGCATCAGAGGTGTAGAGATTGACGATGTTAAGCTACACGATCAATTTTGTAACTTGATTTCATTTCTTAAATCAAAATCAGATAAAGATGAAGCAATTTATGATTTGAAGTTGCACGAGCAGTGGAAAATCTACTTCAAAAGTGTTAAAAACATTGAATGTTTCTCAGAACTGCTCAAGATCTGCGAGTTTTATTTTTGTATAAGCGCACATAACGCAAATGTGGAAAGAGTTTTTTCACTGATTAATATTCAGTGGAGCAAAGAGAGGAATAGACTAAGTGTGCAGTCAGTTAAATCTTTAATTCTTACTCAATACAACTTCAAAAGCATGACATGTGAAGATTTTTATAATTATTTGTTAGAAAACCAAGAACTTCTTTCTAAAATTGGCAGCTCAGCTAAATATGATTAAAATAAAGTAAAATAATATAAAAAAAAAATTCATTTAATTTCTGAATGTCCTCCTTTTTTTTTTTTTACAGAAAATTCTTCTTTTTAGACCCATCTGCCCTCCTTTATCAAATTATCATCTGGCAACACAACTAGAACCCTGTGTATTCGAAATTATCATAAGTTGCTAGAACCCTGAGTAGTCCGAATTATCATTAGTTACTGTCTACAAGCCGCATTTCAGAGCATTAACATTTTAGCCACAACATAGGTATATTGAATAACTGACTAGCATTGGGAAATTAAAAAAGAATAGTGCTATGAGAGCGGATGATGGGTAGAGCCATCAGACTTTGCTCGTACGTACATCGGCTCTTGGTCGTTCCATTTAAGGGAAAAGACAGAATATGTAACAGATGCAGTAACCTTACTTTTAAACACAAATTTGAAAGAAGGGGTACAATAGATTTTATATTTAATGGTTTTATATATTTACTGGTTTTCATGCGTTCGAATGGATTAGTCTCATGTTAAGAGCAACAGCATTTCAATTTTGACGATATGGAACCAGCCAATCGATATCTTGCATTTTGACGACAGTTACCAGCTAATCGATCTCTTGCATTTTGACGACAGGTACCAGCTAATCGATCTCTTCCATTTTGACGACAGGTACCAGCTAATCGGTCTCTTACATTTTGAAGACGGATATCAGATAATCGATCTCTTGCATTTTGATCTTCCATTTTGACGACAGGTACCAGCTAATCGGTCTCTTACATTTTGAAGACGGATATCAGATAATCGATCTCTTGCATTTTGACGACATTACCAGCCAATCGATCTCTTGCATTTTGACCACAGGTATCAGCTAATCGATCTCTTGCTTTTTGACGACAGTTACCAGCTAATCGATCTCTTCCATTTTGACGACAGGTACCAGCTAATCGATCTCTTACATTTTGAAGACAGGTATCAGATAATCGATCTCTTGCATTTTGACGACAGGTACCAGCTAATCGATCTCTTACATTTTGAAGACAGGTATCAGATAATCGATCTCTTGCTTTTGGACGACATAACCAGCCAATCGATCTCTTGCATTTTGACGACAGGTACTAGCCAATCGATCTCTTGCATTTTGACGACAGGTACCAGCTAATCGATCTCTTGCATTTTGACGACAGATACCAGCTAATCGATCTCTTCCATTTTGACGACAGGTACCAGCTAATCGGTCTCTTACATTTTGAAGACGGATATCAGATAATCGATCTCTTGCATTTTGACGACATTACCAGCCAATCGATCTCTTGCATTTTGACCACAGGTATCAGCTAATCGATCTCTTGCTTTTTGACGACAGTTACCAGCTAATCGATCTCTTCCATTTTGACGACAGGTACCAGCTAATCGATCTCTTACATTTTGAAGACAGGTATCAGATAATCGATCTCTTGCATTTTGACGACATTACCAGCCAATCGATCTCTTGCAATTTGACCACAGGTATCAGCCAATCGATCTCTTGCATTTTGACGACATAACCAGCCAATCGATCTCTTGCATTTTGACGACAGGTACTAGCCAATCGATCTCTTGCATTTTGACGACAGGTACCAGCTAATCGATCTCTTGCATTTTGACGACAGGTACCAGACAATCGATCTCTTGCATTTTGACGACATACCCAGCCAATCGATCTCTTGCATTTTGACCACAGGTATCACCTAATCGATCTCTTGCTTTTGGACGACATAACCAGCCAATCGATCTCTTGCATTTTGACGACAGGTACTAGCCAATCGATATCTTCCATTTTGACGACAGTTACCAGCTAATCGATCTCTTACATTTTGAAGACAGGTATCAGATAATCGATCTCTTGCTTTTGGACGACATAACCAGCCAATCGATCTCTTGCATTTTGACGACAGGTACTAGCCAATCGATCTCTTGCATTTTGACGACAGGTACCAGCTAATCGATCTCTTGCATTTTGACGACAGGCACCAGACAATCGATCTCTTGCATTTTGACGACATACCCAGCCAATCGATCTCTTGCATTTTGACCACAGGTATCAGCTAATCGATCTCTTGCTTTTGGACGACATAACCAGCCAATCGATCTCTTGCATTTTGACGACAGGTACTAGCCAATCGATATCTTGCATTTTGAAGACAGATATCAGATAATCGATCTCTTGCATTTTGACGACAGGTAACAGCTAATCGATCTCTTACATTTTGAAGACAGGTATCAGATAATCGATCGCTTGCATTTTGACGACATTACCAGCCAATCGATCTCTTGCATTTTGACCACAGGTATCAGCCAATCGATCTCTTGCATTTTGACGACATAACCAGCCAATCGATCTCTTGCATTTTGACGACAGGTACCAGCTAATCGATCTCTTGCATTTTGACGACAGGTACCAGCCAATCGATCTCTTGCATTTTGACGACATACCCAGCCAATCGATCTCTTGCATTTTGACCACAGGTACCAGCCAATCGATCTCTTGCATTTTGACGATATAACCAGCCAATCGATCTCACAAATTTGAAAGAAGGGGTACAATAGATTTTATATTTATTGGTTTTATATATTTAATGGTTTTCATGCGTTCGAATGGATTAGTCTCATAATAAGAGCAACAGCATTTTAATTTTGACGATATGAACCAGTCAATCGATCTCTTGCATTTTGAAGACAGGTATCAGATAATCGATCTCTTGCATTTTGATGACAGGTACCAGCCAATCGATTTCTTGCATTTTGACGACATAACTAGCCAATCGATCTCTTGCATTTTGACGACAGGTACCAGCTAATCGATCTCTTCCATTTTGACGACAGGTACCAGCTATTCGGTCTCTTACATTTTGAAGACGGATATCAGATAATCGATCTATTGCATTTTGACGACATTACCAGCCAATCGATCTCTTGCATTTTGACCACAGGTATCAGCTAATCGATCTCTTGCTTTTTGACGACAGGTACCAGCTAATCGATCTCTTCCATTTTGAAGACAGGTACCAGCTAATCGATCTCTTACATTTTGAAGACAGGTATCAGATAATCGATCTCTTGCATTTTGACGACAGGTACCAGCTAATCGATCTCTTACATTTTGAAGACAGGTATCAGATAATCGATCTCTTGCTTTTGGACGACATAACCAGCCAATCGATCTCTTGCATTTTGACGACAGGTACTAGCCAATCGATCTCTTGCATTTTGACGACAGGTACCAGCTAATCGATCTCTTGCATTTTGACGACAGATACCAGCTAATCGATCTCTTCCATTTTGACGACAGGTACCAGCTAATCGGTCTCTTACATTTTGAAGACGGATATCAGATAATCGATCTCTTGCATTTTGACGACATTACCAGCCAATCGATCTCTTGCATTTTGACCACAGGTATCAGCTAATCGATCTCTTGCTTTTTGACGACAGTTACCAGCTAATCGATCTCTTCCATTTTGACGACAGGTACCAGCTAATCGATCTCTTACATTTTGAAGACAGGTATCAGATAATCGATCTCTTGCATTTTGACGACATTACCAGCCAATCGATCTCTTGCAATTTGACCACAGGTATCAGCCAATCGATCTCTTGCATTTTGACGACATAACCAGCCAATCGATCTCTTGCATTTTGACGACAGGTACTAGCCAATCGATCTCTTGCATTTTGACGACAGGTACCAGCTAATCGATCTCTTGCATTTTGACGACAGGTACCAGACAATCGATCTCTTGCATTTTGACGACATACCCAGCCAATCGATCTCTTGCATTTTGACCACAGGTATCAGCTAATCGATCTCTTGCTTTTGGACGACATAACCAGCCAATCGATCTCTTGCATTTTGACGACAGGTACTAGCCAATCGATATCTTCCATTTTGACGACAGTTACCAGCTAATCGATCTCTTGCATTTTGACGACAGGTACCAGCTAATCGATCTCTTACATTTTGAAGACAGGTATCAGATAATCGATCTCTTGCTTTTGGACGACATAACCAGCCAATCGATCTCTTGCATTTTGACGACAGGTACTAGCCAATCGATCTCTTGCATTTTGACGACAGGTACCAGCTAATCGATCTCTTGCATTTTGACGACAGGCACCAGACAATCGATCTCTTGCATTTTGACGACATACCCAGCCAATCGATCTCTTGCATTTTGACCACAGGTATCAGCTAATCGATCTCTTGCTTTTGGACGACATAACCAGCCAATCCATCTCTTGCATTTTGACGACAGGTACTAGCCAATCGATATCTTGCATTTTGAAGACAGATATCAGATAATCGATCTCTTGCATTTTGACGACAGGTAACAGCTAATCGATCTCTTACATTTTGAAGACAGGTATCAGATAATCGATCGCTTGCATTTTGACGACATTACCAGCCAATCGATCTCTTGCATTTTGACCACAGGTATCAGCCAATCGATCTCTTGCATTTTGACGACATAACCAGCCAATCGATCTCTTGCATTTTGACGACAGGTACCAGCTAATCGATCTCTTGCATTTTGACGACAGGTACCAGCCAATCGATCTCTTGCATTTTGACGACATACCCAGCCAATCGATCTCTTGCATTTTGACCACAGGTACCAGCCAATCGATCTCTTGCATTTTGACGATATAACCAGCCAATCGATCTCACAAATTTGAAAGAAGGGGTACAATAGATTTTATATTTATTGGTTTTATATATTTAATGGTTTTCATGCGTTCGAATGGATTAGTCTCATAATAAGAGCAACAGCATTTTAATTTTGACGATATGAACCAGTCAATCGATCTCTTGCATTTTGAAGACAGGTATCAGATAATCGATCTCTTGCATTTTGATGACAGGTACCAGCCAATCGATTTCTTGCATTTTGACGACATAACTAGCCAATCGATCTCTTGCATTTTGACGACAGGTACCAGCTAATCGATCTCTTCCATTTTGACGACAGGTACCAGCTATTCGGTCTCTTACATTTTGAAGACGGATATCAGATAATCGATCTCTTGCATTTTGACGACATTACCAGCCAATCGATCTCTTGCATTTTGACCACAGGTA
This sequence comes from Potamilus streckersoni, assembly GCA_016746295.1. Taxonomy (NCBI): domain Eukaryota; kingdom Metazoa; phylum Mollusca; class Bivalvia; order Unionida; family Unionidae; genus Potamilus; species Potamilus streckersoni. The sequence continues at coordinate 2,544,895 of JAEAOA010000328.1, read as the reverse complement.
TCAGCTAATCGATCTCTTGCTTTTTGACGACAGGTACCAGCTAATCGATCTCTTACATTTTGAAGACAGGTATCAGATAATCGATCTCTTGCATTTTGACGACATTACCAGCCAATTGATCTCTTGCATTTTGACCACAGGTATCAGCCAATCGATCTCTTGCATTTTGACGACATAACCAGCCAATCGATCTCTTGCATTTTGACGACAGGCACTAGCCAATCGATCTCTTGCATTTTGACGACAGGTACCAGCTAATCGATCTCTTGCATTTTGACGACAGGTACCAGACAATCGATCTCTTGCATTTTGACGACATACTTAGCCAATCGATCTCTTGCATTTTGACCACAGGTATCAGCTAATCGATCTCTTGCTTTTGGACGAAATAACCAGCCAATCGATCTCTTAGATTTTGACGACAGGTACTAGCCAATCGATATCTTGCATTTTGACGACAGTTACCAGCTAATCGATCTCTTGCATTTTGACGACAGGTAACAGCTAATCGATCTCTTACATTTTGAAGACAGGTATCAGATAATCGATCTCTTGCATTTTGACGACAGGTACTAGCCAATCGATATCTTGCATTTTGACGACAGTTACCAGCTAATCGATCTCTTGCATTTTGACGACAGGTAACAGCTAATCGATCTCTTACATTTTGAAGACAGGTATCAGATAATCGATCTCTTGCATTTTGACGACATTACCATCCAATCGATCTCTTGCATTTTGACCACAGGTATCAGCCAATCGATCTCTTGCATTTTGACGACATAACCAGCCAATCGATCTCTTACATTTTGACGACAGGTACCAGCTAATCGATCTCTTGCATTTTGACGACAGGTACCAGCCAATAGATCTCTTGCATTTTAACGACATACCCAGCCAATCGATCTCTTGCATTTTGACGATATAACCAGCCAATCGATCTCACAAATTTGAAAGAAGGGGTACAATAGATATTATATTTATTGGTTTTATATATTTAATGGTTTTCATGCGTTCGAATGGATTAGTCTCATAATAAGAGCAACAGCATTTTAATTTTGACGATATGGAACCAGTCAATCGATCTCTTGCATTTTGAAGACAGGTATCAGATAATCGATCTCTTGCATTTTGACGACAGGTACCAGCCAATCGATTTCTTGCATTTTGACGACATAACTAGCCAATCAATCTCTTGCATTTTGACGACAGGTACCAGCCAATCGATCTCTTGCATTTTGACGACATAACCAGCTAATCGATCTCTTGCATTTTGAAGACAGATATCAGATAATCGATCTCTTGCTTTTTGACGACATTAACAGCCAATCGATCTCTTGCATTTTGACGACAGGTACCAGCCAATCGATCTCTTGCATTTTGACAACATAACCAGCCAATCGATCTCTTGCATTTTGACGACAGGTACCAGCTAATCGATCTCTTGCTTTTTAACGACAGGTATCAGCTAATCGATCTCTTGCATTTTGACGACATTACCAGCCAGTCGATCTCTTGCATTTTGACGACATAACCAGCCAATCGATCTCTTGCATTAATTCCAAAATCAAGGTACTTACTCTCTTGTCTGAAGAAATTTGTTTTGAATAGAAAGCTTCGATATGTAGGTATGTAATGGAGATCTCTCAGATGCAAAATCGTTGCAACCAATAGAATACTAGTATTCAGTAAAATAATTATAAGAGTAATTCTGATTGGTCGTTTCTCGAAATGCTGCGGGATGCTGAATCTTTAGTGTTGAAAAGTACAATATGTACACAAGTCATGACAGGAACGATGTTTATTATATTTGGTAGACCTAGTAATTGGCCTAGACGGCGTTGTTGTATAGCTGAAACTGTTATACAAGAGACTTTCAATGCATCAAGATTGTTAGATTTATATTTCTAGTATTCGCATACCTTCTCATTGGTTTGTAAGCCCTCTCTCCATTTCTGAGTTCTTGAATTCTGTACTCTAGTCGTCTATTTCAGTAAAAGCTGTGTCATCTGCGTGCAATATTTGCAATGTTTTGATCTAATTAATAGTTATAAAACAATTGCAAAAAAAAATAGGACGAATTCTTGTATACAAGTGTTCAAAGAGATGCTAATTCATAATTTACGTAATTACTGAGATTTTCAAAGACAGTAAATTAAATTACGTCTTGAGAACATACTGGCCCAAGCAAATATGGCGATCATATTGCTAAAAAAGCTCTCTTTTGATTTAAAAAGTCAGCATTGTTTGGGACTCCCAGGTGGCAATCAGTTTGGAACTTATTAATCAGTGAATGAAATGGCAAAGTTTTGTGCATATTTTTTTTATATATTTGATTCGTCCTGTTTTTTCAAATCATTAGCCTAGGGTGGTACAAACAAATGGTATGGTTAACTACTATGTCGTACCCTCAACTTGATTTTTTTTTTGGTGATTGAGGCTTCGAACTGATCCCATATTATATACTGGCACAAAAAAACCCCCCAAAACCCACTAAAGTCAGAGAAAGATAGTGTCAAAATCTACTACATAAGTACAGTATGATCATATTGTGAAAGAAGTTTGGCTTATTATGATTTTATTAACCCCTTACATGATAAAATAAATTGGCATGGTTACTTATCTTGCCTGCCACGACAAAAATCACAAGACTCTCACCATAAACCTTTTTCTAAATTTGGCTTGCCAGACAATATGTGGATATTCTACGCAATGTTTTTAATTGTTGAATGACATGATAGCAGACACAGAATGGATATTTGCATTAATTGCAGAAACTAGTTCCTGTTGAGAATAGGTAAAGTCAGTGACTTTACAGATCCAGTGGGTAGCAGGACAAATGCATCCTTTTTATCAATCAAGTGGTGAATAATTGCTTCTTGGTGGAATTTCAAAGTCACAGATAAAGCTTATTTACTTTTAATGTGCAGAATTTCGGACTCACCATGTCATAGTTTTACTTCCATCTTTTTAGGTTTCCAAATAAGGCCTCAACGTCCTTCTATGGCACACAAACAAACAAGGCTAAGAATGGAATTAGTTATTAGAACTAATATGGCGGATTATATAAATAAAAATATCAGATAAGAAAGGTAAGAAAGATTTTACAATGATTGCAATAATTTCAGTATTAAATAAGAGGATTACTTAATTGATTTCATTATATACAAGGAACATGTTCAGAATTGTTTATATTAGGCTAAAAAAAGCATCAGGTGTGAATCACACCCGGCTTGCTCCATTGACACACATAGGCTTAAGTTAGTACCCCATCCACAATATAGGAATAGAGGTATTAATATTAGTACTAAGGGTAAGGTGTGAGAATACTTCAGTAGTTCATAACCAATCAGCAGCATGACATAATGTAATACACAGGTCAGGGGCTCATATTGTTACTTACAATTTACTCATCACATTGTTTATATATTATTATATACTACATATAATATGTACAAGAAAATTTAATCTCAGGCTCTGTTCTGTTTGAGATAGCGTTGCCACTAGCTTCCTTTTGGTCCATGGTACTTCCTGGTTCATTGTCCTCCAAATATATTTGCTATTGTGTAGCATGTGATGAAAAATGGCCTGAAGCTAATCCTAACAGTGTAAGACATCAACTCTGTTTATATTTTTGGGATTTAGGTCATACTGACTAAATAACATCACTATGTAGTGTGTTCCAGTGTTGACTAACATCTGATTGAGAAGTAAAATTTTCATGAATATGGAAGTCTATATCAACACTTTTCTACAAATTAAAGTAATAAAGTTTTAGTCAGACTTTACTTACTCTGATGTCTTTTTTCTAATTATTCAAACTTTCACACAAGCATGTAGACGTGTTTTTAAGTTCCGCTGGCCCGGCCTACATTTCAGTTGACTGGAATGTACTGAAAGCCAGCAATGTCAAATTTAGTTTAAAGGATGAGAAGTATCTTGAATGAAATGAAGCTATCGAAGCACTTTCTTCAGTATTAATATATTTGTATTAATTTGATTAAAGAAATATTTTATTTTTATCCTATTTCAGCTTTCCCATAATCAAGAAAAGACGGTACATATGGCAAGAGCAATATATGCCTAACTACTGTGTTCTCAACACATTAAACAATTTCTCTCCTGGATTTTAAGTCCGTTTGCTTAACATGTATAAAAATTCACAGCTTAGCTATAAATCTGCAGTAATATAAAATTAATTAATACAAGTTGTACTCTGATCTTTAGGTTAACCATCCTTGCAGCTGTAAGAATAATGTATGTAACTCAAATTTGTACGAAGCTGTCCTGGTTGCAAAATTAAATTATTTTTTATTTTCAGCACTTTATACCTCTCTTTTTGCTTGTCTGAGAAACAGCCTACCATCATAGCAGATAGATAAATACGACACTAAGACAGGAATACAGAGCTGCAACTTAAACAATAATGACCACCAACCAGTAGTAGGTATTGCATGACCACTCTTTTTATTATTTGCATATGATGCAGCATTAGAATTTAATTTTATTTTTACATGTATCAGTTAGTTGCTACCATAGGTCACAATTGTTTGCATAATCATTTACCTAGTAGTAAATTGAACACCCAGTTGTTTTCAAAATATCAATTATGGTCTTTATTTCTTTTTATTTTTGGTTACAATTATTCATAATGCTACTTTTAACTGATGTGATGATTGATATTTTGAATTTGAGATTGAGGGGTTTGTTAGCTTAGCCACAAATATTTTGTTTTCATTATTTGAGAGAACATTAAAGTTACTTTAGTAGCAAAATGAATTTAAATCATTTAAAGCCCACACTACCTGTCCATGGATATTTGTTAAGTTTTGAAACAATTTATTATCCAGGAGCTGTTTATATCTCTAGATTCATTACAAAGCAGATACCGAGATGCTTCCATTACATCAGTCATGCATAATATGTATGAATTTCACAACTATTGATGCACAAAAACTCCCACAATTTAGTTTAAAATTACATATGTGAAAATGAACACTGCAATGTGGACAACTTTTGTTTTAACCTTTGACTCTTAAAGTGCTTCAAGTAAGTGGCACCAGTAGAAGTATTATCGTGTCTTTCACAACATGAGTCTTTTCTCAGGTAGGCAACTGTTTAAATCTGGATTCTTCAGCTTTACATCAATGGTTCTTAAACTAGATTTGATTGGCATATTGGGTTGTGTAACAAGCATTATGCCATAGGTTAAGGCATGTAACAAGGACGTTTTACAAGTGCAGCCTACCTAGAAAAACCAAAATGGTTAATTCCCAGCTAGGTTCATCTTCTATTGTTCTGCAGATACTGACTGCTGATACTTATGATGACAATGATGTCTATAGCTATGAAGTCTGTCTGATTATTGGAGCTAGGAAAGTGTTTATGGAGATTTTTAGCCCCCAAATTGTGTTAGATACTATTCCGATGTACATGTTAAATGGAAAAAAAATAGCATTCCTTAATGTAAAGCAGACATGATACCAAGCTTAGTTAAATTACACATGATTTAAAATTAGAGTGCACTTTTAAATTCTTTTCTCAAACAGATTAGCCATGCTGGATCATGTGCTTCAAAACTATAGAGTCTTATGAAGGTTAAGATAAATGAATAAAAAAAAATATATTAAAAAGTATAATTGTTTATTTGGTCCAAATACCTCTGTTAGTACAAGCAAGAAATCTGTCAGTACTCTGTATGTATGTGTGTAGGTATGTGTTTGATTTGGATTTTTAATGTAGCTTTAAAAAAAATTATGAGTCATATCACTATGATGCCTGCAGTGTGGCAATTTATAGTGATGTCTAGCACTGGGCCATCATGCTGCAGACATGTAGCATGATGTCCCACCCAGTCACATTATCCTGACACCAGGCCAACAAGTCCTAAAAATAACATCTTAATGCCGAGCGCCAATTGCAGCGGCTGTTTGTACCATTTTCATAACAGTTTGGTATGATTCTGCTGAGGTTAAAAAATGTGGCATCCTGCTTCCAAGGTGGATGCTCTAACCACTTAAGCCACTGGAGCAGTTTAGTCCTAGTAGTCAGTAAAGTACTAATTTGAGAAAGTAAAATTTTGGCACAGCTTATGTTTATTAAAAATCATGTTTTGGAGCAAAAATCTATGAGCACTGGAAAATTGTCGTTAACAACCATAAAGAACCATTGGCTATCTGTATGCTTCTTTAGACATATTACTATGAAAGGAAGGTTCTCTGTACCGAACAACATACAATAGTTTTACATAGATAAGGAACAGATTTAACTTAGAAACAATCAACAGGTTAAAGCTTATGCAACTATAAATAACATTAAGTTTAGATTTCAACAGAGCTCTGACAGATTGGTGGAAGAAGAAATAGAGACAGATATTGAAGTGTTTGGATAATATTTATTGAACTATGGCAATTTCCTTCTCCTCAAATTTCTTTCCCATTCCCACTGTGTTTTTGGGACAAGGGGTTTGCTCACTCCATTAGACAAAATCCTGGCAGCATCGCTGTACATAACACATCTATTACACATTTCCCTCAACAACATACTTTCTGCAGTGTAGCAGTGTACAACAAATGACTTCTATCTGGACTCTGTGTGTGTGTGTGTGTGTGTGTGTGTGTGTGTGTGTGTGTGTTCTTGTAAATTCATCTCAATATCAGTAATTTCAGTTCCATTGATTTGCTAATCATCAAAAATATTAGCAATTCGAGGGTACAATTGATAGGAGTGAAACTGATCTGTTGCAGTAAATTACATTTTTGACATTTACTAAACTATATTACAATAACTGACCACAAAAGCAAGTCTGACTGCACACTGCAGAATGTCAGTTTTTTCACATTTTTGTCATGATAGTTAACAGAATCTGATTTCATTAGGAAGTAAGTGGTAATAAGTCAAGTATCTTCAGCAAATAATATCAATGCGTTGGAGGTAATGTGATTTCCATTTATTGCTCAAGTTCACAAAATGCTTGCTTTTATAGCTGCAAATATCATTTCTGTTGGCACTAGAAAACAATTATTCCATAGCATGATAGAAATGTTTGTGTTATTTTGAAAAAGATTACTTTGTTCTTTTAAATATTTATTATTTTAATAGATGAATTTCCCCAAAAGTATATAATCCTGTTCCATTAAAAGATTTGTGTGAATAATTAGATATTTACTGGGTGGAGTAACTTAGTCTTTAAACATGCCACAATTTGTATTCAACATGTCATTTTCAATTAAACTGATTTTTTCCTTAAATTTTTAACAGTTTCTTTGTTTTTAATATATCAAACATTGATAATGTTCATATAGTGATGTGTTGCTTTTTACTACATGTTTAAATGCAAGTGTCATGATTGCTTGAATATGTTATGTACAAAGACTGGCCTTCTCATTTTTTTTACTAGTATACTAACTGATAAACTAATGAATGGTTTGTTTTATTGTAGAGATTGTAGCATATAAAATATTTTGTGTATTATCAGATTTGATATGATGGCTTTTAATTTTTATTTAATATCCCACTAACTTGTGCTTTCTGTACAATATAAGTTATATTATGTTGAAGTGAACAATATTGTACAAAATTTGAATTAAGAATATGCAATTTCATCATGATTTGAAAATAATGCTGTCAACATTGTGTTGAGATTTTTTTACTTCTTGATTATGGAATTTTATATTATTACAAGAGGCATAATTTTAAATTAGATTTTAAAAATAATTTTGAGTTAAGACTATCAGAGTATTATTATAAGGAGGAATCTGGGACTTATATGCTTAATAAACACTTTGTATATAAAAATGAAGTATATAAAAGTAAATTTTGTATATACTAGGTTGGAATTAGAGTTTGCACAGAATGTATATTAAGATACACTGTTTTTATTAACTTGAAAAAAGAAGGCAAATTTTAATACCTTATACTCTCATGTAGTATATCTTTTGATTCACCTGAAGTTAGTATCAGACATGACTTGTTTTTACTGATAATTGTGTTAAGAATCATGCATGCTATAGGCTAATACAAGAATTGAATTAGTTGTTGTTATAGGGTTTATTGCCATTTTTCAGCACAATATAGGCTATACATGGCAGCCAGTATTATTGATGGAAGAAGAACCCGGGAGAACCTGGAAAGAACCACTGACCCACGAGAAGTTGCCGGCAAGCTTTCTCACATAACCACATTGGCCGAGCCCAAGACTCGAACCCACACAGACAGGGATGAAGTGGCAGTGATCTGTAATGGTGAGCGCTTTAGATCACTCGACCGCTTGGGGTCCCCAATAAGCTAAAATCTCTGTCTGATTCCCATTAAACATGCCCAAGAATAAAACAGTGGTCAAATTTAAAATGAGAAGTGACTGTACATTTGTGTTTTATGTGTTTTTTTTAATTGGGACTGGGCATGTGCCAGACTCACAACCATCATCTGGCTATGTTGATGCAAAGAAATTTTAATGTGTATATCAGCAAAAAATAAAACTCAAAAACCCACATATTGGACAAGATGCAGTTGTTTCAAATGCATGTGATATAGACTTCTTTATTGAGTAATGGAATAAGTTTGCTAACAGTCTCAGTGGAAAACAAACTTTGCTGTCTTCAAGGCATGTCGGTTATTTGCATTAATACCTATTCATTTGTCTTTGTAATATTTTACATATAACTTAATAGTTTGTAAATAAATCTTCACATTTGCATTATTTGTTATTTTAAGTAATTTAGTGACATTATGACATTTAAATTGATCTGAATGTTCTAGTGTGTTATAACCATAAATATTGTTGAAGTTTTTCCTGTTATAACAGTTTGATTATAACAAATTTGTTTTGGAAGTAAACTTGACAAAAGTCTTAGACTAGTGTATAAATTAATAATTTTATTTTTTTCTTCATTGACTTTGGATTTCATTTTATTGATAATGAACTAATTCTAGGTTTCACATCTAATAAAGCAATTAGCCTGTTTCGAAAGATAATGTTTTGTCTTTTTCTTATTACAGATTTGTACCGAATAAACTGGAAACTGCCCATGATAATGAAAAGATGAAGTCAATAAAGTGATAAAGATAATAAACCAATTTTGGTAGATGCAAATATATCAAATTATGTTACTAAAATAGACATGGTTGTAAATTTAAGACTGAATAAAATGCCAATAGTATCTGTTTGAGATACTGTACCTACTGAAAGATGCCAAGATCAGTCTGTTTGGGAAAGCAAGAGACAGTGATCTGAATATGGCATATGCTGTAAACATTAGCAAAATGTTCCTGTATTTATGTTAATTTTTCATCACTTGGTCATATTATAATCATAAGTATTGGATCAGTTTATCTGTTATAAATCACATTATAAGAAAATAGAATTATGACTGTCAGTACTTAAGGCATTATATGTGCATATAGGAGGCCCCGAGTGGTCTAAAGTGCACACCATTACAGATCACTGCCATCTTACCTCTGTCTGTGTGGGTCTAAGTCTCAGACTTGGACCGATGTGGGCATGTGAGAACCCTTACCAATAGCTTCTTGTGGGTCAGTGGTTCTTTCCGGGGTTTTGCCAGGTTCTTCCTCCACCATTTATACTGACCGGTATGTGTAGCCTATCTTGTGCTTAAAAATGGCAAAAACCCCTACAACAACAAAAACATGTGTTCATATAAATGACCAGTATCTGATCAATAATTTAAATCTAATCGGTGTTCTCATTCTAATGGCTCTCATCCCATATTCATTTACCTAAAAGGACCCAACTTTGTTACTATTACTTATACACAACATTGTAATTGATGTACTTTAATTACAAAAAGAAGCAAAAATTATTTTAGAATGACTCCTATGTTTATATTCCTTTCAAACATCTGATATAAAGCACTATTTTCCACATCCTGCTGTCAAGCATTGTCTAATTGCAGCATAGGCTTCTTTATGAGATAATAAATACATGCAGTTCCAGTTTTGTTTTGCTCATTTTAACCTTCAGATATGTAAATTGTATTTGAATCTATGCACGAAACAATCTTGTTTTAGTTTTGCAGCCTGAGTGAGTAAAGAATTTATCATTGATAGTTAAACTGGTATACTGTCTAATTTAGTATGTTTCCTTTGTCAGTTTTAGGTCGATTGGCCAGCTGATCTTGTGATCTGTGCTCTGACCAGTGAAAGCATGTCAATGTGCCGAAATCACCCAAATTGTGTAGGTATTTCTCATATCAATCACCAGATTTGACTGTGCATTATAAAGTTTTGAAACTTTATGAGAAAGATGAAAGGGAAGAACATGAAATTACCACTTTTTGCTTGCAAACACTATGACATTTGTATATTGGATTAGAAGCATATTTATATACTCAGCACATATTTTCACATTAATATCTAAGTCATAATATTGTAACATCATCAAAATGTTTCAGTTGCTTTAAAATCAACTTAATTTTCAATTAAAAAATATGTGAATAAATGATGTGTGTTTTTAGCATGTAATAGTTTCCTCAGTTTATATTCATTGCCAAATTCTGTAATATATTCTACTTTTTAAAATTCTGCAATTTGCAGTACTCATAATATGTAAGTTTAGTTTTGGATTGATGTATTTTTATGATTATTTAGTAAAAATGGAAAAACCTGTACATCTTCCATTTGCTAAACAGACACAAAACAATTGCGCACTGCATCAAAGCAGATTTAAAATGTTTAAGGATACCACTAACTCTGTCAATAAGAATTGATATTTTTATTCAACATATCAAACTTTGAACAACTTTTAAAAAAATGCTAAATATAATTTCATAAATTTATCTGAAAGTATCAAGTCATCATGCTGATCCACTCTCCATATATGACAACTTTTACTCAACATAGAAAAATTGGTAAGCAACTTTCTCACATAAAAACTGTTCCACAGAAGTTTCACATAAAGCTTAAGTGTATTAAATACTTTAAAATATTTACAAATGTGTTTGATTAATCATCAGATTTGGCCACCAGTACTCAAAGGGATAATTTGTAGACTGACTTCAGATGGCAGGTATCTTGGTATAAGATCTATCTTTAATCGACTTTGCATTATAGATCTGAACATGGTAAGTTAGTAGCATCTTGCTTGTAATAATGATGCCATCCATTGATACTCCCATGTGTCTTTCATACTCTTTAGTAATATCCACATGAGAACAAATCACAGAATTATCAGATGAAATCCAGAAAAAAATTTCATTTTATTATATTATATATAGTTCATCAATTATATTTATTTTCTCACTTTTTTCAGAACTTAGCTGCTTTGAAAAGTGAACAGGTGTTGCAGTAACCATACAAAAGGAGATGAACAATGTAGACAGAAAAAAAACCAGATGATTTCATACAGATGTTCACCTGAAATAAACTTTGCACTCCTCTCTGATTGACAGGTGTTAAAAATAATACAATTTAGTTCATTTATGAATTAATATATAATGCAATCAAAAAAAAGCATATATAATGTGATCAAAACAAAGCATCATAAAATTGTTACATCTTATGTGTTGCCTGAATGATATTCTTGTTGGAGCATTGGTGGTTATTCTGTTGATTATTTGAAGCATAACTGATGAGAGAAGCCAAATGATCATTTTGAGTAACAACTACGAATTGTGTATTTTATGATTTCATAATCTCATAAACTTACAATGAGATAATATTGTTCATTTTGACATGTTTACAGCAGATCATACACCATTTTACATTTTTTGAGACATCGGCTATCAGTCTTCAATAAACATTTCATTTTGAGAAAGTTACGTTTTTATTTTGAGTTTGTCTCACTTGCTCATAATATTGAAAACAACGGGATCAATTGGTATTGTGCAGTAGCTAAAAGATGAAAAGAATTTCTGTAATGGAACAACATTCTGTTTTCTGTTCCCATTTTTTGTTTGTTCCATATTAAGGCCAGGCATTCATTAAACTTCAACTTGTTTGCTTCTCTGATTGAGAAAACTGTTTTTGTGTATTGACCTGTCTTTTAGTCTTATAGAGTATGGTGTTTGATTACATTTGTGTCAGCAAGATACAGTTTTAATTCAAAACATAATTCCCACAATGTGTTATTCTGAGGTTTTAAATTAATGTAAGTTTGGTTATAATAACTTGTAACATTAAAGTCATTTATTGTAATAACCGTCACTTTTATTGACATAAATGTAAGTGACTATTGGAGCAAGTCATACGTTTCATACTAGGGTTATCTTCCCATTATGGTATCTTTATTGTTGCTTACTGGTCAAGATTCATGGTTAGATCATACGAAGAGTGAATAGCAAACAGTACTCTGCTTCTTTACATTAAGAAGGTAACCATGACAGCATGGTACTTCATTAACATTTTAGTTATAATATTGATTGAAAGATGGTGTAAAAATGTGGTCCTTCAAACATCAGAAAAGATTATTAAATTTCAAGTTTAATTTAGCAGGGTCTTTTAAAAAGAGGTCTAGGGCAAGTAAGTTTGACAAATGATTGGCATAATTTAATGGTTTGTTTTAAAATATGCAGAGTTTATGCAGTCACCAAAGGCTATAAATATGGTTTAATTGCAACAACCCACTTGTACAGTGTTTTAATGGTCGAGGTACCTAGGTGCTACCACTGCTACTGATCAATCAATCAGATTACCTCTGTACTAGAGAAACAAAGAAATATTTTCCTTGAGTGAATTTTCTTTTAAATGTCAGGTGGTTATGATACTATGATACTGAGAGCGGTGAGAAAATTTATTCCCCTGATATATATGTACATATGACTTCTACAATGAGTTTTATTTACAAAACCATCTGATGATGCAGCCAGAAATGGAAAATCTTTGTAAGTCCACAGAGCTGTACTGAATTCTCAAAGTCCTCCATCTAGCTCTGTACACTGACTGCTGTCTGACATTTATGACAAAAGCAAATGATTTGGCTAAATTAGAGCTATCTGATTTGTTCTTTGCCACAAATGTTCACATGAATACTTCATAGATTGAATTATAAATTTCAATTTTCATCAATTATACAAGGTATGTGTTATTGTGTGCCTAGTTTGTAATAAATGAGAGAAAAATATGGAACAAATTGATCCAAAAAGAAAATTGGTGCCAATGTAAAACCTACACAGCATTTGATTTGAAAGTCTTATTGCTAAAGAATATCAGATACTTTTAGTGCTTAGCAGTTAAAAGGAATGAATGTCTTATCTAGAATTCCTTGAAATTCTTTTTAACCAGTATAATTTTCAGTTTATTTGAGTGATTCTTGTTTTTAAAGCAAAATTACATATATAAAACCGCTCCGGTGGCCTAGTGGTTAGAGTGTCTGCCTTGGATGTGGGAGGTCATGGGTTCGATCCCAGGTCGAGTCATACCAAAGACTTACAAAAATCGTACTAACAGCTGCTTCGCTTGATGCTCAGCATTAAGAGGTTAGTGTTAGGACTGGTGGGCCTGGTGTCAGGATAATGTGACTGGGTGGGACATCATGCTACATGTCTGCGGCATGATGCCCCAGTGCTAGACATCACTATAAACTGCCACACTGCAGACATCGTAGTGATATGACTGAAAGATTGTTAAAGCTACGTTTTAAAAAAAAATCATAATCATACATATTTAAACATATTCAGCAGGTATATACACAAACTGGTTCGCATTATAAAAAAAAACCCACCAACCCCAACATTCATTCTTGTTTGTGTTATCATGCTCCTAAGCCAGATTACATAGCTGTTAACATGAGACAAGCCCATTGACTTAAAAATGAATAAATGTTTGATATCTGCTTATTCACTGAATGCAATAAATATGCAGTCTAGTGAAATTTCACTTTTATTTGTACCAGTCCCAGTGTTCATAACCTCAAATGATGTACACAAGTGTAAATAATGACCATTGACTTTAATCGAAGGTCATTTGGGTCCGGGATTCCAGGAAGCGGCACCAGTTTGCGAATGGCAAGTTTGATTCTCATACATGCTCAAACAAAATACGTGAATTGTCATAAGTGATAGACCAAAAGACGTGCATTGTCAGAAGTGATAGACCAAAAAAAAAAACCAAAAAAAAAACGTGCATTGTCATGCAAGATAGACCAATGGTCGTACATTGTCATACGTGCTAAATCAGACAACGTGCATTGTCCTACGTAAAGAAGACGTGCATTGTTAAGACGAATCCAGCGACGTCTCGGATCATGAAAATCGGTATAGGGGTTTGGAAGAAAAGTGGATGTATACGGCGTTTAGGGTTAGGGTTAAGCTTTTCTGGAGATAACGCACGAACGGACATGCCATATTTAATAGGATTTTAATGCAATGTGTGCCTGATCAACACCGATAAAAAGATGCTGGATGATGTAAATCGGTTTTGCAGTTGGGGGGAAAATAAATTTTGTGACTTTTAAGGTATAGGTAAACGTTGTCTGGAGATAAAGTACTAGTTAGGGTTAGGATTTCTCTGCAATTTTGTACCTATGTAAGCCGATAAACAGATACCCCGCTCATGAATATCGATCATGCCGTCTGGAAGGAAGTTGGATTTTTGTCTTTTTAGGGTTACGGTTAGGCTTGGGGGGAAATGATGGAAGACGGATAGTACAGTTTTCGCAAGGTTTTCATTGTTTGCATACCTGATCGTAATATTGTTCTGATCCCCAACCCACCCACAACAGTCGACCGAGCTCATTCTAAATCGATCTATGCCATCAGAAATTGATAAAAATGAACAATAAAAAAGTCGATACTTTTAACAGAATAGCTCAGACTAAGGCCGACTTCAAGGACAGATGTGTCGCCGCTGTGCGCTTGTCTTCTTGCCTTCATTTACCATATTAAATATGTAGTGGCAACTAGTATAGAAATGAAGCTTACAATTTAACCTATCCAGCAATATATAATATGTGTATGTAGCTCAATAAATAAAAAAAGCATTTTGTCGGTCCATGCGCTTGTAGAATAATTGTCTGGTGTAACAAAAGAACAAGTAGACGTCTTATATAACCACCGATTTCA
This sequence comes from Potamilus streckersoni, assembly GCA_016746295.1. Classification (NCBI taxonomy): domain Eukaryota; kingdom Metazoa; phylum Mollusca; class Bivalvia; order Unionida; family Unionidae; genus Potamilus; species Potamilus streckersoni. The sequence goes on along the minus strand of JAEAOA010000328.1, from coordinate 2,529,878 downwards.
ACAAAACGTTATGTCGGTTTATATTGTTTTAGTCATCCTTAATCGATTTATGCCACCAGAAAGTGATAAAAATGAAAAAAGTCGATACTTTTTACTGAATAACGCATAGTAATGGCGACTTTAAGGACAAATGTGTCGCCGCTATGCGCTTCTCTCCTTGCCTTCATGCTACCATATTAAAAATGTCGTGGCAACTAGTATAGAAATGAAGCTCACAATTTAACCTAGCCAACAATGTATAATATGTGTATGTAGCTCAATAAATAACTAGTAATTTCTCTGTCCGTGCGCTTGTAGAATAGTTTTCTGGTGTCATTAAAGAATAAGTAGAAGTCTTATATAACCACCGATTTCAACAATCGTCGCAACTATTATAGAAATGAAGTTTACAATTTACCTATCCAACAATACATGTGTATGTAGCTCAATAAATAACTAGTAACTAGTATTTATAATTCACAACTATTACCGAAATTTAAGTGTAATACTGACTAAAAATGTTAATGTGTCCTTTAGTGGATTGATTTATTACATCAAAATTTTAATTGAAATCGGCTCCCGTTTATATCACATTTTTTTCCTAAGATAATACAGCATAATGGTAAATCTTGTTCAGTTCAAATAGCTTATAAAATGAAGCATTAGCATGTCTGAAACTTTCGCAAATCTGCAATCGTTGTTGGTATACCGAAAACCTTCTGAATGCCAAAGCTATAACATTTATGAAGAATATTTTTGAAACATATATTTTATTTAGATAAGATTTTATTTTATATCAAAGCAATTTGATGTATCGAATCAATTCTGTTGAACTTTGCATCATTGTAAAAGAGGTCAGCAGAAAAAATGAGATATTATGGAAGATCATCCCTGAATAAGCAGATACGTTGCAAACTTCAGTACATTTCACATACATACATCTTTCCTTTAAACACGAGAAGCATATTGAATATGTAGAGAAATTAATATTTTATATGATGAAATAGGCAGGAAGATCACTCCATCTAATGTATTTTGTATTATTAGCTCTGCTTGTAAAATTACCTGTATGCAAAGTTTCAGCAATCTTTGGCAAGTTCACAATGTAGATAAAATTCGATTTTTTGGGGAGTCACGGTTAGGTGTAAGTGTACAGTAACTTTAATTTGCACTGACATGGGGATAATTAAACGCGACCTTTAAAATGTTTCTAATAAGAAAATAAACAAATATTTATTTCTGCAGTAAGCCGTTGCTAGTTTATATGGAACATTTTCGGTAGATTTTGAGTCATTTTTTGTGTAGATTTTCTCTGGCTAAATTAAATACTTATGGTAATGTTGTGTCATGTGTAATGCTATCCATTTATTCATGCAAATTAAAACCCAAAAATGTTAAAGTTTGTAATATTGTAATCTCATCGCCCTATAAATCTACTGGATTTTCTTTATGTATTACTAATTATGTTGACCACTCCGGTGACCTAGTCGACTGGTCGGCCAGGTGTCAGGATAATGTGACTGGATGGGACATCATGCTACATGTCTGCGGCATGATGCCCCAGTGATAGACATCACTATAAACTGCTACACTGCAGACATCGTAGCAATATGACTGAATTTTTTTTAAAGCTACGTAAAAAATCCAAATCACACCCACCCACCACCACTAATTATGTTCGACAGACCAAGCACTTGTTTAACGATTGACTGTGTTTATAAATTGGTTACTGGCCAGTTTATTTATATTGTGTCAAATATGTGCCCTGTAAATCTGCAAATATGTCTTGGGTTTGCTTGTCCTACATCGTTTTCAACATTTTCGACACGTAATAAGATAATTGATACTTTAATAAACGCATACATGATTTCACCTGACATAGAATCTACATTAATCAGTGACAGATTTTTATTCTACAATACAGGGATAAATATTGCAGCGACATCCATTGTTAGGTTTATATATGTTAAACGATCGTGATAGCTTTGTAGTTTCATTTGTTATTTTCTCCAAGAAAACGTTTGGAATAACTAAATGCACTTGAGACACTAAATACATATATTGTTTGTCGTTGCAAATCTTCTACAAAGTTTTTTAAACTTAAATTGTTTTTATTTTTACTTTTTCATATACATTACAAATGTTTAGAATTAAATATACAGCATGAACTGTTATCCTATAATCGAGGTTCGTGATATCTTATTACTTGCTTAGTAACAATGATTTGTACGTGGAGCATACAGCAGGCATCTAAAAAGCTTTTTTTTTTTATTTTATAAGCACATCTTAGGGATTTTCTCGTACATCAGGACTTCATCGTTTCTTTTATCAAGAGTAACAAGGTTTCATTGATTTAAAGTGGTTATCATCATTTCTGTTATATGTATCTCTGACACAAGTATTTGTATTATATGAAGTATCATGAGCAAGATAATTTAAAATATCAATCTTCAGAGAAATTTGCAGAATTGTATTAAATCACGAGTCAGGATTCTGGGGTTTTATCAATACATTATGGATACGACTTTGTCGTGCCTTTCGGGTAGGGTTAGGTATTGAATTTTTACAACTGGACATCCTAAGAAGTATTTGATGAAAACCCATGTCAATGTGACTTTCTCTTCAAGTAGACTTATGATAACAAGATTTTTAAGATTACTGCCATGGTGGCCATATTGGATGTCAAATAGGCACCATTGCTATTTAGGACCTGCTAGACTTTGTAAGAAATCTTTTAATTAAAACCTTATGTTGATATAGCCATCCATTCAGATGGCCATATTGTATATCAGATTGGCACAATATCACCAACTAGACATCATAAGAAGTCTTTTAGTGAAAATCCCATGACCATCCATTCAGGAGGAGTAGCAATGACGAGATTTTCAAGTTGAATGCTTTGGTAATCATATTGGACATCAGATCAGCACCATTTTCATTTTGGACCAAACAGACAGCATAAGAAATCTTTTAGTGAAAACACCATGTTGATATGGCCATCCATATAGGAGTAGTAATGATAAGGTTTTCAAGATATCCACTTTGGAAGCCATATTAGATGTGTCAGATACTATTTTCATTCAGGACTAACTAGGCAACATAAGTCTTTTCGAGAAAACCCAACATTCATATGACTATCAATTTCTTCAGAGTAGTGATAACGAGACTTTCAAGATGGTCACTGTGGCAGTCATATTAGATGTCTGAGCATAACCATTTTTATTTAGACCATAGGAAAAAGTTTCAAGGCTATCTTCCAAGTAATTTAGAAGAAGTAGTGATAACAAACATGCCAATACACAGATGAAAACATACAAAAGACAATCCCAAAAGCTCATCTGGTCTATGACCAGTAGAGCTAAGAAAAACCGGAAAAAAGTAATGTTAATTTTTTTCTTCAATTTACATGTAAAGTCCAGGAAGTGAAAATGATCAAGCGGAGATAAGTCTTTTGAGAGGTGTATATCGGAAATAAGGCCAAACTGTATATTTTATAACCCTATTTACACCAAACAATCATAAACCAAAATAATGGAAATAAAACATTATTTAATTATACCTAACGATTAAAATATCTTTTCGAAATAGCCAATATAACCAGTGAGAAAAACCTGGAAAATTCGTTATCTTTAAAAATCAAATCATGTGCAAGCTATGAAACTGTAGAGCGGAATTAAAAAAAATAGACAAACATTTGTGGAAGTTCTTACTCTTTTTCTTATCATTGTCTATGCTTTTCTCAATAAACTGGTACATTAATATTGATGTTATGAATAACAAATAAGCCAATGAGCCTATCTTGCTCTTGCTGATGCAATGTTTTGTGGCAGTATTGTGTCTGAAATGTTTTTAACTGTGGGGAAATTCAATGTTTTAGAACACAGACATAACAAACTTGAGCTAGGTGAAAGAAAAATGTAGCAAATGTTTCTTTTTATTCATTTATAACAAAATTAAGGAAAAATGAAAAGGCAGATTGACTTGCTTGATTATACTACTGTTAGAAGAATTAGCAAACTTTGTACCCTTTGGCCTCTATGAATGTGATCTGTTCCATCCCTTTTCAACCTGTAAACTTTATTAATGAAATCTCATGAATAATTGTGGTAAGCCTTGTGTTCCTGTCTTTAGCATAATATTGGTGTCAATGCTGAGAAAATACAATATTTATTTTTAAAACAGCTCACATTTCCCATTCATGACTGATTAAGATATATTTTGACTTGTTCAATTACTGATAAATGCACAGAGTGCTACTTGAAACTAAAACATCAGTTCTCTTTAGATTGTGTCTGAAAACATAAGTTCATGAAAAATCGTTTTGTAATATATTCTCTTAACATTATACTGCATTAAAATTAATTTGGTAAAATGTTTTTGTATCTGAAAACATACAGCCTCTAAAGATTAGGTAAAATAGTGTATTTTGTTTTACAGTAATGGTTTGATAGATACTGCCACTGCCATACAATTAGATAAAAAGCACAAAGCAATTGGATCGGATATAATGTCAATATTTACCCTTGTATAATTGTTCTATAGGTGATTGGCAAGTCCATGAAAAAAGCTTTCACACCTCTTTTATCTTCTGCTTTGAGGTTGTATGGTGTTTAAATGATTTTTTAGAGTATGATTGCCAAATAACTGCTTAGGATGATTATGGATATCTTATGTGCAATAACTTACATATTGAGTTAGCAAAGAGTAATTTTAACTTATTTGTTGGTAAAGTATACCAAACATTGCCATTTGAGGACTTTATGTATGAATGTGTATGTGCCATGTCTGAAAGATATTTTTATTGGTGGGTACACATATGAGCAAAATATGATTTTTAACAGACAGACAGGAAGACTAATAGCAGTTAAAAGAGATATCTAAGTGTTGGAAGAATTAGCAAACTTTGTATGTACCCTTTGACCTCTATGAACCTAATCTGTTCAATCCCTATTCAACCTGTAAACTTTATAAATTACATCTCAAGAATAATTGTGGTAAGCCTTGTGTTCCTGTCTTTAGCATAATATTGGTTGCTAAATATGCATTTTTAAAATAGTACAATTTTCCTCATGGGCTGGGTGTGTGTGTGTGTGACTTTGGAACCAAATAATACTGTCCTGTGGACGAAATATATAATAATTATTCAAAGAGACTCTTTAGATGCTTACAGTTTCAATGTTTCTCCTATACCACCAATTTAAAGCGTACAATAATAACAACCATTTATCTTTATGGTTCTTCTTTGGTTATTAAGTACTCCTGAAAACAGAACTGGTATAATGTGAAGTTGTGTGCATTTGCAACAAGTCCAGTGGAGAGAATGTTAACATAATTCTATGGTACTTTCATTGCCTATGATTAAGAATTAGGGAAACAAAAGGCTGCCTAAAGAGGACAGTTGATCAAAATGGTTGCTCCCACATGCTCATGAAAAGTTGAAATAGTTCAAAGTACACTAACTTTAGCAGTTATTAAAATAGGCAAACATGAATTTTGCCAGAGTAGACCATACTCATCAATATGTGTTCATCTCACTCATCAAACCTGTACAAGAGCTTAATGATATAAGTAGGTATTCCTAGTTTGATCAAAATCGGATCAGCAATACAGTATCCAGAGTGGTAACAAGTTCAGCCAAACAGGTGCATTATCATCTTATTAATATGCATTGATCTTGTTCACTATCAAATCCATCTGAGATCTGGATTATACATGCATATATTCCAAGTTTATTCAAATTCAGATCAGAAATCTGGCCTTCAGAGTGGTAACAAGTTTAGCCAATTGGGTGCAAGATCAATTCATTAATATGCATACATCTTACTGATTATTGAATTTTGTCAGAGATTTTGATGATATAAACCATTATTCAAAATTTGACTGAAATTGGATCAGAATATGGACTCCAGGATGGTAAGATTTGTCGATAGAACAGAATACCTGCCATATTTGCAGATGGCTATTGAGTCTCAAAAATGTGCTTTTAGGAGAGGGGGGGTAGTGTGCTCCCCCCCCTAAGATCGTCAAATTCAAAATAAGCTCTTTTCATTTAAACCTGTAAAAAAGGACTGAAAATTCAAATTTGAAGAAAATAAAATAACATGTTTTCTTTAAAGCATTTAATGCACTTACAAACAAAATACAATTGGTACTCTTAGTGCTGTCAAATATCATCTCCATGCAAACAAACATGTACACACTCACAGATTCACAACCAGACAGACATGTTTTTAAAAAATGCACAAAATGTACAAATTTTCTGTCTTTAAAATCTATTGGACTTTGCAATATAGTCTAAATTCAATGCAGTTTTCGCTGCTATCAATAGTTCTGTTGGGTGTCTGAAAACACAATTGTGATTTAGTTGGTGTTTGCACTAATTTGAGACTGGATGGTACTCTTGTTCAAACTTCCCTGCTGGATTCTCTAAGCGAATTCTGGTCAGAATTGAGCTGTTCTGGCCGACCACAATGCTGGCATTATCATAACTGTATTTTATCCTGTGTGACCAATGATATGCTGGATCTATAGAAAAAAGAAAACAAATCACATTAGGGACTGAATCATTTATTTCAAGATTACTTGTAATTTTATTGATCCATACCAAATCTTTTATCTGTTCTGATGAGATAAAATAGGGGATCATGGCAGCTAATTACAATACTGATATTCCTGTTTGCCTCTTGTTTAATGACATCTACATTGACACCCAATCACACTTGTGTTAAATGAATCAAGCAATTAAAATATAAACAATCAGAAATACCCTTCCAATACATTTTGACATCCAAAAAATAAAACTAAACATGATAATACATCTACTGAAGTCTTTCTGACATTGTTATGCATTCACTATCATACACACATTTAATTACCATTCCACATCTCACTTTTACACAGACACTGTCACATGGTGACCTGCACAAAATATGTCAAAACTAACAGAGAACAGGGAATATTTTCCATGACCACTGTCACAAAATTAGTTACTGGTTTGTTCTTGATTACATTCAATATTTCTTGCCAAGTAAGCAGTAGTATTCTCTGAGATAACTTTGTATCTATTCATGACTAAGATAAATTTTGACTTGTTCAAATACTGATAATCGGAATGAGACTGTTATTTGAAAATAAAACAACAATTTTTAAAATTGTATCTAAGTTTTTCTATTACTGAACATACTTTATTATCATTTATGATTATTATTATATTAATATTATTATGATTATTAAATATAATCTGGAAATTACAGAATATCATAACAGTTATTAATATTATTTAACATCCATAGCACCCAAGTTCCTGAGAGTCTATTTTAGTATGAAAATATTTGGAAAGAGACAAATTGTCATGGAGATGAACTCTTAAAGAACAAACCATCTGGGGACAAATTGGCTGAGGATGAGTTTTTCTTGAATACTAATCATTCTCTAAAACAACTTGCCAAAAGGTGGTGTCATGGATGTGACATTAATGGCCAATAAACAATCTCAATATGATATGATATTTTACCAACAGACATCCCATCAACAACAAACACACAAACCAACACCTGCCAACAATTTGTTGCACTGTATAACAATAAAAAAGAAATGCTACCAAGTTATTAACAGCATGAATAGATTTTACTTTAAATATATGTATACTTGGATTAAATATTACAAACATAAAAAGTCAGCAACATTCAAGCTGCACTGAAAAGCATGTTTTTATAAGTTACAGTTTTGATGATTGCAAATGTACATTATCAAGCTATAGTAATTGCAGCCAATTGTATCAGTTTATTGGTGTTGTGTGACATATTGACACATGAAGGTTATATTGTGCTTAGACAATGGGAGCAATATACCTTGACCAAAGGATACAGCCAGGAAGACACAAAGCAAACATCTTGGTGATCTAGACCAGGGAAGTATGTGATGTAATTCATTAGTGCCAAATTTGTGATCTTTTGATAAAACAGTAGATTGTTAAAAGTTGATTAGCAAAGTGCTAAGTCATTTTATTAAAATAGTGATTGTCTGTTAAATTTAATAAATGGAACAGAATTAAATTACATGATGCACCAAGAGGGCCTCTAAACATAAAAACAGATGTGTCAAAGAAAGAAATTATGTGGTAATGGCATGGCTGTAATGTCATTATTAAGTTCTGAACTGGATAAAATATTCAAATTATCACAGTCCCAAATGGGAGGATATTTTAAAATAGAAAACAACAGTATTTGCATCACGACAACTCTACCAGTTATAAAAACAAGCATCATGAGATCTTTAGAAGTTATTTACACAAGAAAAAGAATCGAGTTAAAGAAGTAAAAACATGGCCTTTCTTGGTCTCATGACTTGGCAAAATCTATTTTTTTTGTCAGACTTTGTTCTAATTAATACTAATAATAATAATTCTTTTTAAGCTGCCATGAATTAAAGAAATTACACAAATTGTTTCGCTGGCAGTGGTTGTGTAAAGGCGAATCATCACATTTTGACTATTCAGTGCTAAGGCTAGGGTGGTCAAGTTCTTTGAGACCCATGGCAGCCACCATAATTAATCAGTTCAGGACCTAAGTAACAGGGAAGGAATGGTGTCATTTTAAAACTTGTTGAAAGTGCAAAATAAGCTTAAACTGTACTGGCATTTTTTAAAAACGCATTCTTATCAAAAACTATAATTCATGTTTAAACAAACTGTACAAACCTAACATTTTAGTATATTCCAAAAATATGACCATAATTTGGATCAATCCATTCTGCAAATTTATTATGGTATATGAATATTTTCAATGGAATCTGGCACAAGAATGCTGGACAGTTATATAAATTTCCAGTTGGATTGGTTGTCCTGGGTTAATAGAAACACCGAAATACACTGAAAAACCAAAATCCACAGAAATCTACACCAACATACAATTGTATTATATCAAACCAGGATATATGATGATAGGCAAAGACGACTCAGGATATTGTTTAAAAAACATTATGTGACAGCAAATCAGGGTCTATGTTGTTTGCTTTTGGACTTGGATTATGCGCAAGTATAGCATGTAGGTTTTGATTAATTAATGCTAAGATACCTGATTAGCATGATCATATATTAGCATCTCTTGACATAGCTGATTTGAGTAATGTAGTAATCACATCAAGAAGACATGATTACTCATCTATTTTTGTCCAAGGCAGTTCAGCAAAGCATGGATTGCAAAAGATAAGAATAACACTAATACCGCTAGCTCTAAAATCTAAATAAACAATTTCATGCTTCGCACATTTTCATCCACATAACTGATACTACTAAAAACAGAAACAAAAGGTTTCATTTTAATATTAAATGAATTGTGTTTCATGTACCTGTCAAACAACTACAAATTAGAACAGAAGAAAAGGAGAGGAAATGTCTTCAGACAGTTTCTTAGTGTAAATGGATATCTTCCAAAGTTTCTGTCCTTTGATTTTTGATAATTCTGTTTGTCATAAATTGGTTGAAGTCCTCATGGTTTGGAGAGTTCACCATATTTTGTAGTAATTTATTCAACATTTGATGCCGTTTCCTTTGTCCACTCATTTCTGTAATCTCAACATAAACATACTTGCGAGTTTCCATGCAATGTTAAACTAGGAAATTTCCTGACATAATAAACCAGTGACAAATTACTTTCAAGATTCCCCTACCCTAGTCAAGTAACCATTTTTTTTGTACATATCGACCTTTTTCAACTGAGCATAGTACCGGTGGATCACGACAAATTGATCCTTGCCATGTTGCAGATCCAAAGGTCTATACTCAGTTTTCTGATGGACTTATCATTTTAAAGAATACTTCTCATTAATGGATGCACCAGCAAATGTTCCCCATACACCACAGTCATCTAAAAAAGAACTTTTGCCATTAGTCAAATTCTTTTGAGGTTTTTCGCATTATTCACAATGATGTTGTTATAGTGCTTAACACTCTTTTTTAGTACAAAATATGCTAGATATGGCGGCCAGTATTAATGGTGGAGGAAGAACTTGGGAGAACCCAGAAAGAACCACCGACCCATGAGAAGATACCGGCAAGCTTTCTCACATAACCATATTGGCCGAGCCAGAGACTCGAACCGCGAAGACAGAGGTGGGATGGCAGTGACCCATAACGGTAAACACTTTAGACTATTTGGCAACTTGGGGCCATTATTCACAATGAAGTACATCATTTCTTTCAAACGACATGGAATGCATACTACGCTTGAGCCTGATTTTAACAATTCCACAACTTTTCCTGTGCTAAGAATATTACCCTGGTCTAGGTGTGTGCATTAAATTTTAACATGAATAAATATAATTAAAATAATAGGAATTAAACCGACTTATATCGTCCATTCCTGAGATTATTTCCACTTCAAAATGATCAGCGTTTATCATACTACCTACATTCCATAATGATCATCTGTTTATGATACCTGCTCAATAAAGTATGACCAGGAGAAAATCAAAATTACATAAATCATACTTTATTTTGCTTTATATTACTCTTCAAACAAAATCAAAAACAAAATAAAATCATAATTCATGTGTGTACACCAATATATACACTGAGAAAATGTTAATAAATGTGTATTTTGGAGCATAATTTGGTGCATTTTGGTCATTCAGTGTATTTCGGTGTTTATAGTAACTGGGTTGTTTCAATAGGTAGCATATGTGATGTATCTGTAACACCATGCTATCCAACTTTGATAAAATACATTGTTTTTTCTCGTCTAAAATAAATGTAGTGTAGTCCTAACAAGTCACTAGAATTTCAAAATATTTACTTTGTAAATTGATTGTACAGCTGGTGTTATTCAAAGTGTCAAGTTTTATTACCTAACAGAGATGCTCAAATACATAACTAAGGCAGAAAAACGTCGGTATTGAATTGTTTTCCTTTTATCCTTTTTATTCTATTATGTGTGCACACGAGTTTCTCTTCTCCACAGGGGCTCGTATCATTGCTTACAATTTACAGTCATACATGTACTATTTAATAAATATATTTATTATATAGTACATGTACGATGGTGAATTGTAAGCAATATGAGCCCTTGTGCTCCACCCTACCCCCAACTCCAGAGTGTTGGAGCAATTCACAGTAATATATCTGTACCCACGTGATACTCTCAACATCTTTGACAGAGTACTATTTGCAGAGTGCAGTCAACAGCATATAGAGTGAACATATTGTTTTCTTTTTTCATAAAATAGTACAGTCCAAGACGAAACTACGCATATGTGATGGCTAGGGCCAGTTATTGTTTTCTATTTTTCATAATATAATTAGCACAGCCAATGACGAGACTGCCATGGCTAGAGGCCAGTTATCATGATATTTTAAAATATAGCACTCAAAATGCGTTATGTGAGAGTTTCATCCTGCTACTTACATTTTGTACAGTTAAAATCCCTCACATGAAAACACACAGACATTATGAAAACGTATTACTTCCAGGTCAATCTTTCGTGGTGAGTGTTAAGCTTTAGTTCCCAATGGGAAGTAACTCAATATAATTCAATTCAATTCAGAAAAATATGAATCATAATTAAACAGTATAAAAATCAATCACTTGTGTTAGGGATAATTGTTTGTAAGAAATTTAAGATCAAGAAAGATTATATATGATTATTTTGTGGAAATCTGTGATAATAGTGCAGATAAAGGTGACGTGGGTAGTGGGCAGTTTCCAAACTGCCCATGATCTTTTTATCTATTTAACTGCCCACAAAGCAAGTCAGAGGACTACAAATCTTGCCATAACACACCTAAAATAATAGTGTATATATATATATATATATATATATATATATATATATATATATATATATATATATATATAAAACCAATAGATCATCTAAACAGGTAGAAAAAAACATTATATATTTATATATACTGTTAGTAGCCTGATAAAATGGGTATATCTGCAAATCCTGGCAATATGGTAATCAAGGTAACATAACTGCAAGCCTAATGTGCTCTCATTAACCAAACAAATATCTCAAGAAAATTAATATCTGTTCTGTGATAGTCTTATTTCAGTTTAATGCTTGATGTTATACAACTACAAATTCAACTTTTAAAATTGTTTTTCTATCAGTGGGATAAATCATATATTTTATACTACACTGTTCTAACACAACTGATATATCATATGTTTTCATACTTTTTAAAACATTTCAGTTTATATTAAAACATTTGACATACTTGTTTCATAAATTAACCTATAAAAATGTAGGAAGTCATAGGTCAAGGAGAAAATCCAATTACTAAAGAGATGTCTTAATATAGAATTTGACAAATACTTGAGCACAATGTACTCAGTGTTATGATCCCATATTAACCATTCGGAAGTAAGAACTAGTGTGAATATCATAAAAACATGAGCATTTGCTTTAGTGAGCCACAGATGTAGCTATAATGTTATAATGATGTGATTACCTCTGCTCTCAAAGAATCCACTGAAAATGCCACTTTCAAAAAAGTGTAAATAGTGCATACGTCCCTGGCGAAATACAACACCATACACACAGCCTTCTGACAATTCTGATACTACCATGTCCATCATACTCTTCTCCAAAAGGAACATGTATGATGTTTCTGGTAAAGTTGTCCTTTGGAGATGATGGCAAAAGGCTGACTGCCGAATCACTGCTTCATGACATAATTGCATGTTATGAGGTTGGATGTCCACTCTGTAAACAAAATAAAAGTTTGTGAAAATTTAAACACACTGTACACAATGGTTACTTCTATCAATAGAATTATTCACACCAATAATATATTATTAGTTCTACATAACTACAGCTAATCCACCACCATGACAATATTATGATTGAAGATAAAAGGATCTTTCAAAATGTTTAATATATATATATATATATATATATATATATATATATATATATATATATATATACAAACATACATACAGATACACACACAGAGCTGTCCTGAATGGTTCACTGGGGATAATAACTCCAATGAACTGGAAGTTATGACTACAAACACTTTTAAATCAGTCACAGCTCCTTAAATAAACACATTTATTGTCATAACATGATGTCCTATCTTCTCAAGTTTTGGTTTTCAATATGAGATTCCAGTGTTTCTCCAGTCACTGAATGTTTCTTATCCATTATTAACTTTCAAATTGTTTAAAACCTATGAAGATGTAAAGGATAGAACATTGCATACCAAATCTAAGTTTTTTTATATTAACATACACGAATCTAACATTTATATTACTTTTGGAAACATTTTCTTTAACACTATATGTATTGGTGGACATTTCATCATAGTAACAACTCATTTACCTCTCCACTTTGAACAATATTTGAAGATGCAACAGAAGCAACACAACTTTTCATCCTTTACCAGGCAAGAAACCAAAAGCTATTGTAAGCACTATATGTATCAAAACTGTTATGGAGTAAAATCTTCAAATAGCTTAGTAATTGAAAACTTTTCTGTTAGTCATATGGAAATAGTTAACCAATGCACATTGGGAACTACCTTTGTTCTGCTGCATTATTGCTGTGTATATACCAAGTTCTGGACGGTCTGATGGAATACCCATGACAAGTACCTGCAAGATAATAATGCGACGTTTTAAAGGACGATTTAAATTGTTAATATCTGATAAGTTTTTGTGTTATATACGTTTCAAGCTAGAACAACATAATCCATATGCAAAGACTTATTAGAATTCTAAAACAGTTCCTCTTCCAAGCGGCTATTTATAGAGTCACATTGTTTTTTTTTTCTTTAATAGACGATCCGTTTGTTTGTTTGGGTGGGTGGGTAGATGTAATGATCATGTATAATTGGCAACTGTTTGGTACTTCTAAACTAAACAAATTGTGAAAATTTTTCAAGAAAGTTAAATACAAACCTGTTTACTGCTATCACTGCGTAACATCTGATAATGTGCACTTCCAGAGGTATTGGACACATCAGTCTTCATTCTTGATGATTGATTTTAATTTTTCGACGCCATATTGACTGCTTCTGAGATTGGGTTTTGTGGATGAGGTCATGACCACGTGACACACTTTTTGGAAGAAATTACGCGATTGGTTCCAACGATTTCGCAGGTTCATAGTCTGAATGAGATCAAATCGAAATTTTCTTACAAAACAAACTCTCCATTAGCGTACGAATTTCACCCGATATTCTTCGATAGCTCAAACTGAAGACGGGTATATAGAAATTTCTTTATTTAAGCATGTTCATACTTATAAATGCCGTCAAAGTAAATTTAAACTATCTTTGGTGCAGTTTTCAATAACGAACACCACAGACTATCACTCATTAAGATTTGTTTTATCAAACGATTTTATAACGGGTATATTGGGGAGAAGAATAAATCATTTTTAAAAATGTAATATTGGTGTCTTTAAAAACGAATAAACAACGAGAAAATAAAATAATCAATTTTAGTATTCGGCCCAAATAATTATAATATCACAATACATTGGTCTTATACAAATATATTTGGAGCAGCAGGGGGGGGGGGCCAATCTATCCACAAAATAAATCCGTCCGCCAACCCCTCCACAAAAATAGTTGCCGTAGAGGCTGCCACGAGTCAATCTGACATTATAAAAAATCTACCTAGATGTTACTCACTCCCACGTAAACCCACCACAAAAAAAATCGGTCCGCCAATCCCCCTATCCAAAAGAGTCGGCGTCGACGATGAAATCGTTGCTGTCATTAGTCAATCTGGCACTAAAAAAATCTACCTAGATGTTATTTACTCGTTAACTGTGTCGTCAACTGAAAATTTTATCTAATCCGATACGATATCGCGTTCGAGGGTCGCTCAAATTTATTGTAATAAATCCGTGAGGAGTTTGCTTAGCGGCGCTGAAGAAATTTTTAAATTTATTAAATTCCATGTCGGAGCACCATGTCAACCAAATATTTCTTAACGTGTGAGTATCAACTCCGTTAAACACACAAAGAAAATTGCAGTTATCGCGAATCACTTTAGGAATTTGAGTATACCGTTGAGTTAAATAAAACATATCTGCGTGTTTGTGACGACCCCTCGAAAACAACAACGCTGGTCCTTTTTGGTTATCTAGCATGACATCGTCGAACACTATCATGTTGTTGAGAGAGCCATCTATATCATCGATGTGAGGACAATCCTCGATGTCGTATATAAATTCCACTGGATTGTATCCCAGTTCGTCCGACATTTCAGAGTAAAATTCTTTCAGGATCGTGTAGCAATCTTGATCGTCCGCGCTTGGTGCTATCACGTATAGTTTATCCCATTTGGTATGTTTCGTGACAAGACTTAACATCAACTGAGTTTTGCCAGATCCCGATGGTCCTATAATAATGCCGCGGATTGAGTTTGGCAACATTGGATGATGTTTAACGGGCGTTTTACCTTTCTTCGCTGAGAAGTCAAAAACTTCCATTTGATTATACAACAATAACAATTATGGATCTATATTGTGTCAAATGTAAGACTCGCACTGGCACGGATAACCCGACGACGGTTACAACGAAAAATAATCGGCAAGCATCAACTGGAACATGTGTCACGTGCGGCACAAAGAAATTCAGGTTTGTTAAAAAAAAAAAAGCGGTGGAGATATCGCCGCAAGACTCAGTAAACTCCCAGGTGCCCCTTGGTCTAAATATCCCGGAGAAAAACATCTCCCCGGATATAGCTACTGTGGTCCAGGCACTCGGCTAGACATTAGACTCGACGAAAATGATCAACCACGTGTTGGAGAATTTCCCGTTAACGCCATCGACGAAGCTTGTAGAATACATGATATCGCTTACCGAAGTAACGATCTTCAGCAACGACATCTCGCCGACGTCAACTTAATTCACGCGCTAAATTCAATAAAAAATAAAAATCTCAGAGAAAAAATTGCCTCGTGGATTATTAAGTCAGCCATGAAGGGTAAATTGTTAATTGGAGCTAGTATCTAATAAATGGCTGCAGAAGCAAGGATGAAAAAATTTACTATTCTCCGTGGGGATATTACCGAGGATTATCAGCGGTAGATAAACTGTCCGCGGCAGCTAGAGTTTCTCGCGACGTTGCTAAATCATGGTTGTCAAAACAAGCGATCTGGCAAATTTACTTACCGCGTCCGAAGTCTATCAAATATGGATGATTTGACGTCTACGTCCCAAATGAAGTTCATCAAGCGGATATTTTGTATCTCCCGCACGATAACGGATTCAAATACGCGTTAACAGTAGTTGATATCGCTACCCGCCAAAAAGATGCTGAACCACTTCGTACAAAAAAATCAGCGGAAGTCGCGCAGGCATTCAATAAAATCTACAGCCGTGGTCAGCTAACATGGCCGGCTTTGCTTCAAGTAGATCCAGGTAGTGAATTTCGCGGTGAAGTAATCTCAGCGATGACAAAAAAAAAATGTAACCATCCGACGCGGACATAAAGCAATTCATCGTGATCAGGCTATCGTTGAGCGATTCAACAGAACACTCGCCGATAAATTATTCGCTCATCAATACGCGAAGGAATTTACTCAAACAACTCGATCAACAGAATGGGTAAAAAGACTCCCCGCGGTGGTAAAAACAATCAACGAGGAATATCAGAAAAAAAACACGACCACCGGCGTTACCAGATATTCACGAAGAAAGAATTCCGTGGGGATCAACAGTACGGTATTTGTACGAACCAGGTGAATTAGAAGGCGGTGTTAAAAGATCTACTGATCCGATATGGAGTATCACAACACATAGCATATACGGAACTCATTCGTCGATGTACAGACCGATATACTACACGTTGGATTATGAAGCTCCACAAAGAAATTTTACTCGTGAGCAACTGTTAGTTATTCCGAAAGATACTCAACTTCAGCCGAGTAATCTAAAGTAACTCGCCTGAGTTGATTCATTCGACGGACTCGACTAACGGCTAAATATACTAAACTGTCCCATTCGATAAAATCGTCAATGATCCAAACAATAGTGTCGGTGATAGTTAATCCCTGTGTTGAATGTATCGTTGAGGCATATCCTAACCGCCACGGTGATTTTTTCATATTCAAAGCACCTTCAACATCTGACAATTTTACTCCGATGATATCATTCAAAACTAATTTTCGTTGTTCATCACTTCCAGGAATATCAACTAGGATATTTTGTAGCCGAATATCAACTGGTCTGTATTGTAACGGTACAAGTTCATTGGAAAATTTATTCTCGTGAAGTTTAAATAAACTTGCATTAATGCTATCACGTATATTTTTCCGGCTAGCTACAACAAGATCAGCGGGTGACCATTTTTCGAGAAATTCAGTATATGTGTCATCGATTACGGTTTTACGAAATATTTTAGCTTGATTTTTATTAGTCGTGCATCTGATTGCGGATTTTAATTTGGCTAACGATTCATCGAGAGATCTACGGTCGATGGTCATTTCTTCATAATAATCGACGTTTGACCGTAACCACCAATGTGGAGACATTCCAGTAAAAGGCGGTGGTTGACCGTGATCTCAACAGAGCACAACAACAGTATTTTTTGTCTTTAGAAAATCCAAAAACATTTCTAATACTCAACCTGGCATAATACAAACTTCATCGAACATCACCACGGAATGAATTTTTTTGTTTCCCATACGCGATGCTGACCATTCTCCACCGCTGTATCTAAAGTAATGATGATAAGTTTCCGCGTGAAATCCTTTTTCACGAAAATCCCTAACTAAGCGATGAGTTGGCGCTAGCACGCTTAGTTCATTTCCAATGCAACGAAAATGTTCTAACACCCTTGTTGTTTTACCACAACCACCAGGACCGTTCAAATAAATAATTTTATGACGACCGATAGGATCGTGTACGCTAGGAGTAGTTGAACATTCACTAATTTCACAACCATGAAATTCTGGTTTGTCTGGATAATCAGCTGATTTATCGTAGTTGTGTAACCTTTCATTTTTGATTCTCCAAGTTCCCCATGTTTCGCCGTCTCCGAGATACCCGTCGACGATGCTCTGATTCTCTTCGTTGTAATAAAATGAGTCGGTTGCGACTCGAAATGCACTGTCTAGGAATCTATTGACGGCGCTTAACAGATTAATCGTCACGTACGCGAGCATATAAGATCGTAAGTGAACAAATTGAGGCATTTCATCACCGAAATACTCAACTACTGTTCCAAAATGTTCTCCTTGTAATTCAATATTAGTCCGCCGATAAAGCACTCCTTTGTTCACGGCGTCGTCAATGATAAATTTTAACTCGCCGGGATCTAATATTAGTTTAGCGGTTTTTCTTCGTCGTACGTCTTCGTTGTCGTACTCGCCTTGCGTGAACTTTCCGATTATTATTCTGTTAGTATCCTTACTTTCTCTGATAAACATATCATGAATAAATTCGTACTTCCAACGCGAGTCTTTATCGGGAGTTGGTAGCCAAATGTCCTTTTGCGGATTGCTAAGTATTACCTCAGATACCACTAAATCGGTCAACACTCCAACGTCAACTGCCCATCGTAATAGCACCGTCGGAACCCATTTCTTTTCAGCTATATGCCGGCCAAACCACAAATAACTCACCGGGTGAAGTCCGTCAGCGAGTTTAAATTGTACAACTTTAGCAAATCCTGTTAAGTCGTAATCAGGCAGTGGTCCATTAACGGATCTTCTTATCATGTTGCTCCCGGGAATACCAAATCGATTAAACCATTTCCGACATTCTCCGCCGCCGAGAAAACTTCCCGGATAACACGCGATCATATCGGCGGATTTAATAGAATTATCTAATTTGTACTCTCGGTTCCATAATCCGCCGTGGGAATACTCAATGCAACTATCGCGAACGTCATTGATAAACTTCTTTTTCGTCGGCGT
The DNA here is from genome assembly GCA_016746295.1 of Potamilus streckersoni. NCBI lineage: Eukaryota > Metazoa > Mollusca > Bivalvia > Unionida > Unionidae > Potamilus > Potamilus streckersoni. The sequence goes on along the minus strand of JAEAOA010000328.1, from coordinate 2,511,020 downwards.
CCAAGAATTTCGTTCTTTAGTTATTTGATAAGCGACAGACGCAACAGAAAAACTCATTCGAGTCAATTTCTTCGCGGCAGATTCATCAACGTACCTTTTAGCAAATTCTATCATCGAGTTTTGCAATTCTTCGGTTCTGTAAATCTCTCCTTGTGATGTAACAAATTGATCATATTCTTTACCGCCGCGGAATAACCAAACGTTGACGGGAGTGTTCAGCATATTCGATTTGATCCACTTAAACATATCACCGGTGTAGTATTTAACGGTCTTGTTCGAGGGAAAATCCCTATCACCGACTCCCCAGCCGTGAAAATTATGGTCAAGAATTTCCACAACTGCTGCGTTGGATCTATAATGACCAGAATTATAAAATTCTCTATCCGGGAGCATCTTAACGATAATCGGTATTTTCAACTTTTTCTCCAGCTCGGCTATATCCTTTTTACTAGCGCCAGTGTCAAAAACACGATCATTCCACGTGGAAATAATATTTGCTCGTCGTTCTGTCAAACCGTTTCCTCTCGTCGATTCCTTGAAATGTTTTATCACCTGTTCAGCAACGCAATTTAACGTCGTTGACATCCTCATTCTGCCGACTTCTCCTTCAACGGGAACAGGCACCAAATACACTCCATACACGACGACGTTATACGGATAGCCTCTGGTATAGTACCGTTGATCGATACCGACTAACGCTCCTGGTAGTGTGTTTCTGTCCAACACAAACAATCCTCTTCGACCATCACTGACTCTACCGTCGTGTAAGGTTACTTCCCAAAATCTATCATCGTTTTCAACATTGTACAGCAACGATAATAACCTATCTCGCCGTCGTTGTCGCCGTGATGGAGTTTCCCTAAATGTCAAATACGACGATTGCAGATGATATCTCCGCGAGAACTCAGTAGTTCCAAAATCTATCCTCGACAGTATCTCCTGGGCGCGTTCCATGGTCAATCTAGCGTCTTCGTTGTTTGTTTTGTACGTCGAGTAAACGTAGCTGGCTCCGTTTGTTCGGTACATGTTTTTTACTGTTCTAATGCTGCTAATTATGTGAGCTCTATATTCGGTTGGGTTTATCCTCCCGTCAAGGTCAAATCGTCGTCGAACCCGAGTAGGTTCAATAACATCTACGTGCGACAATCTTGAAAATGCTGGCATTTCGGCCATATATTCATTAGAATTTCTCGCCGCTAAATTATCAGCGAGCGCAACGGAGTAATGTTGAACGTCATCAGAATTATCTGTCATTATATATATATAATTGTATTCAATTATATACAAAAAAATATATATTCAATTAAAAATTAAAATTAATTATTATATAACAATGTCAAATCGATGCTCGTGGATATATCAACGACGCGACGAAGTATGTAACCGAGTTTGTGTGGGTAAGTATTGTGCAACACACAACCAGCACGCTAAAAAACTTTCTCAAAACCGGATAAAATGCATTCAATGCAACGCCGACATCCGAGGAAAGACTCGTCTATGTGCGGATTGCGGCGGGGATAGATTTAGAACGTTCGCGAGATATTACAAGAACAAACATGGGATAATATTCACCGAGGAGGACTTTATTACCTGAGATTACAAAAAACAATTAAATACACATTTATCTGTGTAAATATATAATGTCCGAAGATATATTCACGTCTCATCCGATATTCTTAAATTACGAGGCTTCCCGAGATGGTATCGTCAGCCATCGCGTGAATAAGAAAAATCTCGGTGTCGTCGGTAACTCAGGATATGTAAGAATAAGCCTTTGTCACCACGAAAAACAAAAAGGTTATTCCTCGGCGAGATTTATTTATGAATGTTTCAACGGGATTATCCCGCCGGGTTTAGTCATCGACCACATTAACAGAAATCGCCTAGATAATCGACTAGAAAATCTTCGTTTAGTTACTCAGCGAGAAAATTGTCAAAATAGCGCACCGAAGATTAAAATTTCAGCACGAAGACCTGTTATAGGAGTTCAGGATGAAAAAACTCTAGAAGAATCTGAAAAATACTTTCTTTCGATTTCCGCCGCGGGAAAATATTATGGAATTCAATCACAATCCGTAAAACGCGCCGCTGACGGATTTTATCATTCATCATATTCACCAGTGCTACGTTGTCGAGTTTCTTTCGTGTATCAGTGATTTGTTAAATAAATTGGACGTAAAAAATCATATAACAATAATGAACGATCAAAACGTTGCTGCGTTGTGCGATGAACTTGATAAAATCGAACAGTATATTCCTGCATCGTCGGTCCTTAACAGATCATGGGTCACCAGCGAGTACAGCGCCGTCGTTGACACACGCTCGCGTGGAAGACTAACTCATCGAAACGAGTACAGGATAATTAAGTTACTCACTGCAGCACGCACTGAGATGATAATTGCAAATCGCGACAACGTTGAATTGTTCGTTCCTGTATGTAAAATATTCAAGGAATATTCGCGATGCCGTCGTGGAGATTTTCGAAGAAGAAAAAGCTATCAAGGCCGCCTTGGACAACATTGAATCGAAAATCTCGTCGTCAGATTGATAATTCTCAATTTTCAGTTGACGAAAAAAATGTCAGATTTTGCAATTTCGCAATTAGATTATTTTTTTCCGACATTTTTTTCGACATTTACAACTTTTTCTCTAAGTGATTCAATTAGAGAACAACAGGTACTTTACTCGACCGCATCGGACACTTGATTTTGGTGATTTTCTGACATTGTTACATGTTTTTTTGTTGATTTTCTGACATTTTCTGACGATTTTCGACATTTACAACTTTTTCTCTAAGTGATTCAATTAGACAACAACAGGTACTTTACTCGACCGCGTCGGACATTTTTACCCAAAAACTGACGAAAAACTGACGAAAAACTGACGAAAAACTGACGAAAACTGACGAAAACTGACGAAAAACTGACAAAAAACTGACGAAAATTTAATCTTAAAAATAATTTAATTTTTTCTGTTATTTCAGTGGTGCTGCGACGCTGTCGCCGAGATAATTTGTTCAACAGTTTTCTTTTTACTTACTTTTGTGGCGTTCATTGGTTGTTTAGATTTCATGTCCTCCTCCGGCTTGAGTAACGCATCAGTTAATACCTGCTCCACCGATTTTCCATTGTAAAGCCGTATTTTAGGCGCTGGTGGTTGGGTTTTTGATAATATCTCATTTAGTCCTTGCTCGATTGTGTCATTGTCGTCAATTATCTTTCGCAACTGCGCGTTATTTATCGTCTGATTTTCTATAATTATTTTATTTTCGGCGATCTTCAGATTTAATTCATCAATGATCTTTTGCTGCTGATCTTTTTGCGTAGTGAGAGTTTTCAATTGTTGTTCGTTGTCAGGGATCATCGTCATCAACTCTTTGATTTGTTGTTGTTGTTGCCGCAGTAGTTTATATCGGGCCATCATATTTTGAACTTGTTGTTGTTTTCGTTTTATATTATCCCGAGATTTAGATGCCAGATTTTGCAATGAATTAAATTCTTCCTGAATCTTCGAGATTTCAGTGCGTTGATTATTATTTTCTTCTATTAGTTTTTTGGCGACTTCCGTTAATTTTTTACCGGCTTGAGTTCCAGTAAAACCACCGGGAAATTTTTTATCGGGGGAAGCGTCGGTCCATATTTTATACAACCGCGTCAGACCGATCTTGTATCGGCTAGCTATTTCCGACGGTTTCTGTACTCCACGTAACGAGATGATGTTCTCGACGTCCATGTACGATAAGTAACTAGCTTTGTTCGGCATATAATAATGTCGTAAAAAAAATAATAAAAAAAATAAATCACGATGGGTAACAATGATAGTATTTTTGAAGGGTAATCGACGTCGGTGATCGTCGACCGAAATAGTAATTATATCACGATAATTGTAGATCAATAATTTTGAACGTAATTATCAACGAGTAATTAAGTCGGATAACAACAACAACACATTACTGTATTTGTTATCGTTTAATTCGACCTGTACGGTTCGACAATTGTGTCATTGTTCCCGCCGATAATTCTGGACAAAATTATCGATGTGTAATTACCGTCATATAATTACTATCAGCGATCTAACGCGATTGTCATCGTCACGGGGGTATTTTTTGTGTTATAATTATTCTTCGCCGCGGTCATCGGTAACGCTAGTGTTTTACGATCTCACAAATAGACTAATTACCAATTCTTCTCCGCGGAGGTCAATCAGTTCATTATTTTGGTCAGTAAGTCGAAATTTCATCTCGTTGACGAGGTCGTTATGACAGCGCATATACACTGGATTTGTAACGTCGTCGGATATCAAAAATCCCGGTGGAGAAGTCACCGCACTAGAATAAAGTAAATCGGCGGGATGAGCCTTGCTAGATTGTTCAATGTTGACTTGATAACTTCCCTGGATGGCGCTACATGTCAAATTTAGTGATATCACGTTGGCGATGTTGACGTTACCCGGAGATGTATGTTTACAGTCGCCGACGGGAGAATTATTGTGCGTGAGATAGGTTGGTTTTGGTTGGTTTTCTCGCCAACGCTGGAGAATATTATTAAAACCTTCGTCGATGGCGATGTTGAGTTGATGTTTAAGTTCATCTGGATTGTATCCTGGAAATTTATAATTTGGATTTTGTTTAATATCTTCGCGGTATTGTTTGGCCGTCTGGATTTCTGAAATTCTACTGTTAAGATCAGTAAAAACGCTGATAAGCCTCGCGTTAGTGTATTCCATTTCGTGAATAATTCTATTAGCCGCAGCGACTACGCTAACAAACTCGTCTTTGGTGAGAAGACCAGATCTCAATGACGGTAGTAACAGATTAAAATTATTATTTATTTCCCTGAAAAAGAGGAGATTCAGATTAAAATCACCCTCCTTGATAACTGTTGTCTCATCCTTGACCAATTCGATATGTTCTGGAATTGCCCCCTCTCTCTTCTCGATTTCTTTTCTAACAGTTTCTTCATCTACATCAAAGAAAAAAGTCCATCCCACATTTTCATTTATCCGATAACTTTTCGTAAAATTTATATCATCGAATATTTATATTTCCGCGATGGATTTTCAGGTCCGATTTTGTCTGTGACGTAATCAGATTTTACTGGCTCTGGCGTAGGATCCTTAACGATTCTATCAGGTGGAACTTTAGGCCATCCTAACAATGTTCTTATTGAGCTGCCGTATATATCAACTGAATAACCCTCTGCGATTTCAAACATCGATGATAGCGTTGGTTCATGTGGGATTATTTTTATTGGTGGATTTTCTTTAATATTAGCGACGTTTACCCCGGCGGTCTCTAACGTCGATGCTATTCTGCGAGCGAATTCTTCGGAAATTGCCTCAATTTGATAAGAACCAGTAGGTATCCCGATAACATTCCAGTCTGGAGTACCGTCATCGCGGTTTTTGTACGCGAACACGAGAGAATTATTAGACTGTTGATTACCAAATTGTTTATTTCTAACGTTAGGCCAACTGTTGTATACTCGTAATTTAGCTAACGCGATTTCGTACACGGGAATCGGAGATGAAAATATAACATTAAATTCTGGTTTTTTTGACGATATCGAAATCATGGAAGTTTGTCTCGACGAAGTATTGTCGGAAATTTGTTTAAGAAATTGAATTTCGGACATTTTATTTAATCTGCGTTGGATTTTTTAATTAAGAAGTGCTAGCACGGGAATTGTTAATTATTCCATCAGATTTTTTTGACAATTCCATCAGATTTTTTCTCCATCGTGGTATTATACAATTCAGTTATCGCGGTAAATTCTTCAGCGGTAATTACTTCATCGTCGAGAGATGCTGAAATAAACTTTGATGTTCTTGAATATGCACTTTCCACGATGATATATTTGGTAATATAATCGGCGAGTTTAACTTGCGCGCACGATGATAATTTTTTAGTGATTGCCGTGAAAATTCCAGCGACGGTCGTCATCGCGGAAATAGCAATCGGCATGGCAACTGGTGCTACCATGGTTACCGAGGACAGTATTATTCCAGCGCCGGCAAGAATTCCAGAAACCGAGTACACAGTAACGTCAATTACTGTAATCCTACGCTGGTATTTTTTTATTTTTGTTTGATATTCATCAGCGAGAGATTTAAGTTTCATTTGATATTCTTTGACGGTATCGTATCTAAAGTTGTTGGCGTTGATCGATTCAGTAGATTTGTTCATTATTGTAGTTGTTGTAAATTTTTAATTACCTAGATGTTCTATTATGTATCGGTATTTAAACGCGTTTGTTACATTATCTAAGTTAAAAATAAACTTAACAACATCGACGGTAATGTTATTGTTTGAGTAATAGGTGACTGTGTTAACTCCTCTACAGAGCACAGAACCGTCACGCGCAGCTCCTCGAATGTTAATTTGTTTATCCGATACTAACGTTAGTCGATAATAACCGAGCGGACAACCACCGGCGACAACATTAAAAGCATCAATTAATTCGTTTATTCCGTTGACGATCCAATTTAGTTCACCGGTTTTTACGACGATGACGATGGCTTTAACGTCGTCAGCTGAGTGTATTATTTTTATTTTATCGACGACAGTTTTAACATCCGCGTATTTTATACTAATATCTACCGGTCTAACATTGTTATTAAAAAACCTTTCGAGGACGTTATTGATTCTGCTAAAATTTCTCTGTAACGGAGTAAACTGATTTACGTGATCGGAATATTTACCAACGTGATCTGCATACTCAGTTCTTAGATCACCTAGAGTGTTCTGTAGCCGAGTAAACTGATTTACGTGCTCGGTAAATTTACCAACGTGATCTGCATACTCAGTTCTTAGGTCATTTAGATTTTTGAACACTTTTTGTTCATTGAATTTTGTCATGTGAGCGTCAAAATCAGTTCTTAACAATTCGTGATTATCGATTGTAGCTTTAATTCTTACGATATGTACGTCATGAAATTGCTGACGTGGAAATCCCAAAAAATTGTTTAGAAAATTGTCAAAATCAGCTAGTTTTTCAGTGATTTTAGACATAATAACACTCGGTTCCAACATTCCTCGTCGGAATACAACAATGGAATCATCGTCCGCAGTTGGATTTTTAGTTAGGAGATCACTCAGAAAAACATTGCTGGTTTTTAACTTACCATGATTTGTCTCAAATACGGCTATCTCGTCGGGATCAATATTCGCCACGTTTAACGTGTCGGCGATCTCATTTTTAATTATTTTAGTTATTTCTTTGACGTCAACGCTAGTTTTTCCTTTTTCTTTTTTTTTCTAGTGATCGTCCCCAAATATCAACCATTTATTGTACAACATTGTTATTTTTTCAAATTGGAACTACTTGTATAATCGACAACTACCAGATGTGGCGGTCTGTTGGGATTTTTAGATATTTCCGCGAGAACGTTTAATACTTCTCTGCCACAAATCGGTGGATCGGTTAGCGCTTGCGTCGGCAACGTAGAATAATAAAACGGAACTTTTACCTTAGAAATATATTTCAAAAATTCTTTCGGCGGCGCTAATCCATATGAGTCAAAGTAGACGATACTTCGTGGATCGATCGCGTAAGCGACTCAATGAGTACCTGATCCGGTATCATCATCGAGATTAATAATTCCAGTTTCTTTTTTTGCCGGCGATGACGGTAATTTATCTCTCATAAAAACTCCTCTGAAATTCTTTATCGCTAATTTTTTTACCGCGTCGATGAGATTAAAATTGGACATCGGTGTTATTTTCCTTTGTAAAATGAGTGTGGAGTTCCTGGTAGATAAAATCCTCTTCCCTTTTTTTGTATCCTTGTCCGAGTGCTTTTTTCAAACCTATTCCAGCGGCGGTTCCGACAGCACCTAGCGCGGCTGCTTTACCAGCGGCGGCAAGAGCGGGTCCAATTGCTGTGGCGAGTATCGGGATAAGAGGAAATATTCCGCCGTTTTTTATCATGTTGGCGACGGCGGCTCTCGAGAGGTCGAGTTTGATTCCTTTACCGGCCGCCAGCGAGGCGTTGTAATGTTTCAGTTGAGTATTTGTCAGCGATAATTTATGAGAACCTGATGCCATTTGTGCCGGTTTCAACGTTATTGAAATTCCACATTGTTTCGACGACGCCGATTTGAGTTTTTTAGTCTGACCGTCGGTCAATTGAACCATAACAGTGTGATACGTCATTTTTATTGTAAAATATTATGTTTTCAATTGTGGAAATACGAGTATTTACGTCAAAGATTTTCTACTGGCGCGTCAACGAGTCTCATCTGACCACCAATACCTTCGACGAGCATTGACTTATCGCTGAGAATAAGTGCTATTGCTCTGTAGCCAGGACCAGGTTCTCCAACTAACGCGTTAAATGTTATGTCAACGACTGATTCTTTCGTCAAGTCAAGATGTTCCAACGAGAAATAGTAAATCGGATACAGCGTCTGAAAATCATACTGAGAAATTTGCAAGCCAGTGTCAACGTTCTGATCGCGACCCATAAAAGACAACAACCGATGGTATATTCGTGCGACATTGTTGTTGTCGTTGTTGGATCTTAATTTTATTGGTTCCGCTGGTTCTTGTTGGCCGTTTATTCTCAGGGAGACTTCACTCACGTCTAGCCTGTCAAAAATCATATGTGAACGAATTTGCTGAACAGGCGCTCGAACTCGATCTCGTCGTTGTAAAGCCACAAATATGTGTCGTGGCGCCGAAATTCCTCCCTTCCCTGGAAGATTCCAAGTAAATTCGGTCTGGTTACTTTCAAGAGTATCTGTGGTGGCAGTTAGCCAACTTATTAAATTACTTGCACCAGTCTCCATCCAAAATAACAACCGCTGATTAACTGCGAGAGATGGCGTTAACACAGACATCCATAAAATTAATTTAGATAATCTAACAATACCGTCGTCGGCAGCTCTAGCAGCATCGTCAGCATCGTTGGCAGGAATTCTCCAGATGGCATTGTTGTCATCGGATCTTCTCGTGAGAACAACAGTGTGTTTAGCTCCGTAGATTACTTTTCTAACATTTCTGCAAAATCCGAATATGTGATGAAGTGGAATCGCACATGAAAATTTTCTTTGCTGACCTTTTAGCATTCCGTTTCGGATTGCTTGACCGAGATTATAATTAGGATTAGGACCCATATGAAGAGGTTCAATGTCGGCCACATTTCCTGTAGTATGTTCCGTTGGTCTAGCCATAATACTTGGAAATGTGTCAGCGTTGTCAGAGCCGTCTTTGGCAAACATCATCGACGGTCCAGCAGATCTTGTATAATCATCGGAATACCTAGCAAGTCCGAGAATTGTACTGGCGATGTCAACGTTGTTGATTATTGATTCGATGTCGTTACCGTCAATGACGTATTTTGCCCCTTCGAACAGAGCCATGACGCCGTTGTTTACAAAACCAACTCGTGTTTCCGCCGGATATGGATTTCCGTTTCTCAGTAGAATTTCCCCTTCAAATTCAATGTATGCCTCACATGGTAAAAAATACTTACTTTTATCCTGGACTTGCAAGTCAATTCGTCCGCGTGAATCTGGTTCAATTGCTCTGTATGCGAAATATTGATAATTTGCAACGGAATCATCCTTGGGAACTGGAGCTTCCATGTCAAATGCGACGTCGATAATCTTCTTAAATGACATTTTTTATACTAAGACGTTTTTATTTTCAATTACCAAAATGTTTACATTTCCGTTGCAAGCAATTTTCACGTTGCAAGCAATTCTCATGTAAACATTTTCCGTTGACGAATTATCGTCTGCGTCGAAGTCCACTTCCCATTATTGCATTTGATAATTCCTGCGAGTTAAGGATCAACGATGCAGCTCTTTCCTGCAAGGCATTATTTATTACTTTTCTTTCCGCGGCGGGCATATTTTCCATCGACGGTAATGCTGGCATTTTCGGTAATTGAATTTTTTGTTTTCTTCTGAATAACGACGCTGCTTTGTCTTTCACGGCAGAAAATGCTCTCCCGGCCAGATCTCCGACGGCGCCGAGTGTTTTATCCCGAATTACTCCAACAGCTTTCATACCGAGTTGTTTAGCGAACGGAGCAACTTTTGGCGCCATTCTTGTAAAAAAACCTAATATAGTATCGCCGAGACCTTCTCCGTAAAACGTCTTGTACACTGGCACTCTTGAATTAACCACGAACACTTGCGTCGGTTTATCGTGATTGTAGTGTATAATCATTCTTATTGTAAAATCACTGGAATTCTAATTGCGGAATTGAAAGCAATTCTCACGTTGACGTTGACGTTGACGATTTCCACGTTGACGATTTCATCGTTGACGATTTTTCAGTCGCTGTAATATCCACGATAATGACTATCTTCGACTAAATCCTCAATGAATTCCCGATACGCGTGGAGGTCAATTATTTTATTTTGGAATAACCGCTGTGCTATGTCCGCGGACTCATTAATTATCTCGACGGAATTATTTCCCGCACGTCTTCCCGCGATGAGGACTTCCAACCGAGAAACATCTCTGACGAGGCTGTCTGGACAGATTTGCGTGTCATGATAATTAGATCCAGCGATTGGCGTTAATCCGTTTCCGTTTGTTTCTGGTGGCAAGCTCAAAGAATCCAAAAACTGCTGATTTTCAGCTGATAAACTATCTGAGTGTGGCAGCAATTGCATCGACGCTGACTTTGATGATTTAATTTTTTTTGTTTTTTTTGCTTTCTGTCCCATTATTTTACCATGTATCTTTTCATATTCCCTCAGCGCGTTATCAAACCCCAAAGAAAACAACAAATATCTTGGGTTATCTTCCCTAATTCTAGTAATTTCAGTTTTTACCCTAAACAATGCATTAGCCCATTCATCCTGGCTCTTCGCGTATTTTTTATTTCCTCTTAAATATTTTTTTCTTTCACTAAATGATTCTACCGCAAAAATAGGAAGATCTCTTACATTCATGTTGTCAATTTTCTCTAATAAATCCTCAGTAAACCGTTCGCGTTGTTTTTTAATCGTTTCTCGTTCCCAACCCTCAATTACTTCTTCTTCTTCTTGTTCTTCTTCTTCTTGTTGTTCTGTTTGATGTTCTATTGCAACTGTTTGTTTTGGCGTTTGTTTAACATTGCTAGATATTTCCTTGAGCAGGTCAGATATTGGTTTTTCACCGGCGCGTTTAAAAGCATCGTCGGGATCTCCATACAGGGCAGTTTTTATCCCCGTGGTGATCGGAGCAAACGTTTGTAGATTTCCTTCAAATAGATCAGTTTTTGCTTGCTGACGTTGTTGTAATTTTTCCTTGAGGCGCTCGTGGACCGGTAGAAATTTCTTAATTTCGGCAAGTTTTTCTCGTGCGATTATGGTAGATGGCGCTTCTGGGATCACTTCCATTATTATAAAATCGTCAACGCGCTAATTGTAAATTTTCAGTTGACGACACAGTTGACAAGTGAATAACATCCAGGTAGATTTTTTTAGTGCCAGATTGACTAATGACAGCAACGATTTCATCGTCGACGCCGACTCTTTGGATAGGGGGTTGGCGGACCGATTTTTTTTGTGGTGGGTTTACGTGGGGATGAGTAACATCTAGGTAGATTTTTTATAATGTCAGATTGACTCGTGGCAGCCTCTACGGCAACTATTTTTGTGGAGGGTTGGCGGACGGATTTATTTTGTGGATAGATTGGCCCCCCCTGCTGCTTTTGGTGAAATTACACACAAAAGAATGGACATGCATGTACAATTCATGTACACTTGATTGTGATTTCTCTTTCACACACACTCACACACACACACACACACACACACACACACACACACACACACACACCTACCTCGCACACACATAATATAATTGTTGTTTATTCGTTTTCAAAGACACCAATATTACATTTTTAAAAATGATTTCGTTTTCTTCGGACGTTCGCAACATTATATACATTAAATTCATAACAAATGATGGACTATGATTACTGATTCAACATCTGTATTTTCAATGTCCTTAAGTTAAACGGTATTTGTCTTGAGTATGCATGATAGTTTGTTGATGTGCAACATGCACAACCACATGATATAATATTCGTCTTGAGTATTCATACTAGTATGTGGATGTGCAAAACACACACACACACACACACACACACAAACACATGCGTGACAATAGTACTTGTCTTGAGTATGCATGTGACAATGAAACAAGAAACTAATTGGTTTCGCCTTAGAACAATTTTGATTAGTTTCGATGTAAATGGACACAAGGGGTAATCGTTTTAATTAAGCGACTGAATTAGCATGTATACCGTCGTAGATCGTTTCCACGATATGCACGGGTGTTTTATCCTTACTAAGACTCATTCCCCTGGAGATTTAAGACAAGATTATTATCTAACTGACACATTGGTCTTTTGGATCTTGTCGACGATTGCACGTGAATCTCAATTTCATTTACATTACATGAGATAATGTGAATCTCTATGTTACATTACGTGAGATTATGTGAGCCTCACTTTTACTTTGAATCAAATCCTGTTACAGCATGCAATTATATAGTTGTGTAACACACACACGCACACACACAACCACCTGATATATTGAAAAAAATATCATGCTAGTATGTGGAGGTGTAACAGATACACACGCATAACCATCTGATATATTTAAACGATCGCATGCTAGTATGTGGATGTGTAACACATAAAACCACGTGATATTGTATTTGTATTCATACTAGTATGTGGATGTGTAACAAACACACACACACACACACACAGACACGCACATAACCACCTGATATATTAAAAAGATAGCATGCTAGTAAGTGGATGTGTAACACACAAAACAACGTGATATAGTATTTGTCTTGAGTATTCATACTAGTATGTGGATGTGTAACACGCACAGCCACGTGAGATAGTGTTTGTCAAGTATCAAGCCATGGTCAGGGATACGCTATGAGAAGGGATAAGTATTCGTGGAATGCAACATTTTTTGCTTCAATAGCGAAGAGACTTGGTTGTTCAAATTTGCTAAAGATAAACATCCGGTGTGTGTGTGTGTGTGTGTGTGTGTGTGTGTGTGTGTGTGTGTGTATACGAAGATACAAGAAAAGATTTCATTTGCCGCCGTTGCTTTATAATAAAATGCATATATGCCCTGATCACGCTAGGCATTAAGTCAACATTTCGGATTTGATCTATTACCCTGACATTTTCATGATTATGGGGAACAGTGTTGAAAATGACCAGTACATTAGAATTAGTAAATTATAAGAAAATAGAGGACCTGTCTTAGAAAGAAGACATTTGCAACATGGTATTTATTTGAGAATATATACACATAGTTTTTACAAGAGATTCACAAGATTTGCCAATGTAACTCACCTCTAACTCTTAGATGTTGAATTGCTATAACTCAAGTACACTATTGTACATCTAGACAAAATCTCTATTCAGAAAGGTTTGCTCATAAGAAACAGTTATCGAAAATAGAATCAGCCAAAATATTAAAACTACGTACGTAAGTTATATGCCAGAGAACTGTAAGGGCTGAGTTCCATTGTTTCAATTTGCCATTCATAGCAAGTTAAGCAGGTCACATGTACCTGCATACATTATTCATAGACTTTCAATAATTGGTTGAATGGCATACTTAGAAAACACCATAATAATACGTAAACCTAAGCGAAACCTTTTAATGATCTTTGATATCCTCATATCTAGAAAGATCTTTTAGCCTAGTTTAATTTATAAATATAATTTATAAATGTTCTATACTGACGTGATGACGCATCTATGGTCTATTAAAATAAAAACATGTATGAAACAAAATATGAAATCGTTTGAAATAAAAGTTGAACTCTTTTTCTGCACGTGCAACCAGTAGCACATCTCTACTGCTTATTGTCAAGCAGATATGTACATCTTTATAATGTCTTCAAATTTTTCAGGCACACAATACGTTATAGAGCACACTACAGTACTGTACTTTCTTATTACGTAGTAAATTCAATCGTGTAACATGATACCTCTTTCTAATCTAACACCCCTATTAACAAATCATTGACTATCCCGTGTTTTAAAATAGTGGGTCAAAATTAAAATTGAGGTCCCTGAGGCACACACACACACACACACACACACACACACACACACACACACACACACACACACACACACACACAAAGACAGGCATTACCTACATTATGAGGACCATATAAATCCACATTCTTTAAGAGGTCCACCGCAGGGAAAGCATTTAAACACTTCCTTTACAATGGAATTTAGTTAATTTTACACAAAAACATGGCTCTGGGTCTAGAGATTTTGAAAGACAACATTTTTTTTTACTGATATGGTGTGTTTTCCACATACATGTGGTAAATTGCATACACTATGGGGACACAGGATTACACACCTGTAGTACAATGCAGTTGAGAGGATATTGCCGGCTTATTCCTTCTTGTCCAAGGTAAACTTTCAGGGTTTTGTGTGCTTCGTAAGTTTGCAATTATTTATTGATCTGTTTCTTGTTATATTTGGTGCAGCGTAAATAAAACCAGATTCAACAAATATATAATCGTAGATGCACTTTTGCTGTATATTTTAACTTTATTATACACCTACTGACGACTATAAATATGACATCTTTTTTTATTAATTTTAGGAGACAATTAATCATTTTAAAGATTTTATGGGAACAAGTAAGACAGCATAATTATACAATTTCACAAAAATATTTTATTTTAGCAGTAGCGTATGTTCAAAATTGTCGAATTCTGTCAATCTACTTTTACATTACTGAGAGAGGTGAGGCAGCCAGAATCGTGGCCAATACAATAAATTCAGTAACTACTGAAACTTTTCGTCGAGAAAACTAAAACTGGAAAGTAATGTTCACAGAATACAAAAATACCAACTTAATTTCTATGGAAAATGACAACTGGTTATAGCCATCCATTGCTCATAAGCATATTTGATTGAACCAGTCACATAGTTTATGACATTTAAAAGCTTCCAATCTATACACGCTGGAATAAGCCTTTACAACTCATTTCTTCCTACAGTCACACGAGACAAAATCATTATCTATAAAAATGCGAAAACAATAATAATGTCATTAAACAATCGTTACAATCACGTTCCCATGAGCTGTTATTGGGCAGATGGAAATAGTTTTTTTTTTCTTGCTCTTCTCAACATAGGACAATCAACTGCATCATGATTAATCAACAATCAATTGAGCAAACAATAATTAGATCACATCTAGATTGATGTGGACTTGAAAAAAAAAACATTTTCTTGGGAGTATTACAAAAAATAATGCAGTATAAATCATATGACAATTTAGCTCTAAATACCATTCATTTGATAATATGCAGCTCTCGTATGAATTAGCACTCGTGTTTTAATGCCAATCAGAACTTAATTCTTGATGTGTTTTAGACAATCTGCCTGTCTGTTTTGTGATATATTCTGACAGTATAAATTTTTTTATAGAAGGATAGAAAGGTTGTGTATGATATGGTATCTATAAGGCAGAATTGAAATTCGTATCTCAAGGGTTCAGTTTTTAGGTGTGAACATGTATATTATTGTGCAAGAAAAGATCGTACTTTTTAATTATACAAGTATTTATGTGCGCTTTTATTTTACCTTCTGTGTCCCGCGCAAGATCATCTTAATTTAAAATTTGCAGGTGCGTTCGCGCTGTACTGGCATTGCTACCCTGGATACCAGTGATTAAACTGTTCCAATTTAATCATGGTGCAATCATATCCATACACGAGATTCAGAGAGATGTTACTGATTTAAATTTACGAGAAAGCTTGTGGTTTACACATTATCTTACACGGGATGGTATTAATTTAAATGTACACGTTGTTACCCTTCTGGTGGGCTAGTAGTTAAAACGTCCAACTCGAATGCTGGAGGTTGTGGGTTCGAACCCTCACCGGGTCGTACCAAAGACTTTTAAAAAATGATACTAACAGCTGCCTTGCTTTGAGATCAGCATTAAGAGTTTAGTATTAGGACTGATCGGCCTGTCAAGATAATGTGACTGGGTGAGACGCCATGCCACATGTCTACGGCATAAAGCCCAAGTGCTAGACATCACTATAAACTGTCATACTGTAGACATCGTAGCGGTATGAATGAAAATATTTTTAAAGCTACGTTGAAAATCTAAATCACACACACTCTAACAGAGTACAATATCGTTAATATATGTATTAATTATTTTGATGATTAATGATTCGAAGGGACATTTTAGTAAATACCATATAAAATGCTCAGGACATCAGTTATCTTAAAAAAAGCAAAAACAAGAGAGACCTGTTGGGGGCTGCCCCTGGCAAGCGAGGCAGGGCGGACGCGGCGAGGCGGGGACGCTCCTGCCCTGGCTGCCCAGCCCTCTTGCGGGCTGCCCCTGGCAAGCGAGGCAGGGCGGACGCGGCGAGGCGGGGATCTGTCTGTCTGTCTGTCTGTCTGTCTGTCTGTCTTCTACTTTCCTGCCCCCCTTTCTCTCTCTCTCTCTCTCTCTCTCTCTCTCTCTCTCTCTCTCTCTCTCTCTCTCTCTCTCTCTCTCTCTCTCTCTCTTCTCTCTCTCTCTCTCTCTCTCTCTCTCTCTCTCTCTCTCGCTCTCTCTCTCTCTCTCTCTTTTCCCCCCGTAGGTATGTGAGAAAGCTTACCAGTAGCTTTTCTCTGGGTAGATTGTTCTTGCCGGTATTTTCATTGGTTCTTCATCTACCATTTATACTGGCCGCTATGTATAGCCTGGCTTGTGCATAAAATGGCATTAAACCTTACACCATCACCATCAACAACTGCAATGGCCATCGCTATTGTCGGGTGCATCTGCAACCACAATTGTCTATATGAAAATAATTGACTATGATTACCAATCATACAACACAACTGCCATTATAAAAATATAGATGGCTTTCTTGTCTATATCAAAAGAAATAACTGATCAAAACTTGCCTAAAACACAAATAAGGGTCAGTACATGAAGCTCTACCTGCTATCCCACAATCCCCCAACCTGCACTCACACACAAAACACCTTACATGTGTTAGCATGGAATCAAAGGTAAGGGACAACCGAGGAAAAACCTCCTTCACCCTACTATCCCAAAACTCCCTCCCTGGACACGGACAAGCTATATAGACAAGGACAGTCTGGGCTGCGCGGTCAACTGTCCAGAGTATTATTTCTAAACTCAGTCTTCGCTTCGGCCCTAGAAGACCATCAAGCAAACATGATCCTTTGGAAAGGCGGTCCAATTTAACAACCAGACCTAGCTACTCGGAGATAAAATTTCAAATGGGTGACATACACCCTACAGATTGTGTACACTTTCGGCCCTTATATGCTAAATACACAAAATTCCAACATGATTTTATTCCAAATTCACAAATCTGCAATATTTGGTAAATTGCTTAGGTGGCTTACACAACGTTGGTATAGGGACACCCGTAGGCACAACTGGTTACAATTTGACTCGCTAGACTGCCTGACTGATATAAAGTCAAGTGGGCGTTTTTGGTGACTTGGTGGGCGGGACTTGGAGCTTTGGTGGGAGACCTAGGTGTGGGTCTGTCGTGTTGGAGATGTAGGACGTTTGGTTGGTGACCTTCGCTAGTTCCAGAAAGGCCCAGCTCGGGGCCAAGCGCCCTCTTAAAGGGACTGCCGCCCGAAAGGGCCGCAATCAGTCGAAAATGCCCAGAAGCGCAGTACGCAACTATAATAACAAGCAAAGCCAAGCCAACCCTAATACCTACCTACCTACCTACCCTACATCACGATTGTTTTGCGATTTTATTGGAAGAAGCAAGATGTGTTTTAACTACGCACACGATTCTTCGAGGGAATTCTACGAAACAGGGATTATACCAAGGATACAAGAGCATTGGAGGAATACAGAAATATATCCACATCGGAGAGGACACCCTACTCATAATCCTGCTAATAACAAGTACGAATTTTGGGAACTACGGACCACACAAGGGAAAATTCACGGAAACAGAAACCATGAGGATAAATCTTCCTCAACACGGACAAAAGGTAGGTAAGACTTTCCGACCTCCCCGACTCCCCGTACTAACAAGCCATAAATATGCATAATCCTAAAATATACAATAAAAACGATATAAAACATCACGTTTATTCCTCCGTAAAGATATCAAATTTTACGAAACCGCGCTTTCAAAACTAACAACCAGACTAATGCGCATACACCTGCCCAGGTAAACATTCTGAGTAATACTAGATAGCCTCCCATTGTATATCAGGGAATCGAAAAATAAATATACAAACATACGCTCTCACCACAAATAAACATATCACTACAGTACATAACAGTAGGGCACTTCAAACGCGAACACATAGTAATAAAAACCTCATAAAACAATCCCTATCTCCATCAGAGAAATACAACCTAATACATGTATAATTTTTTCTTTAGCACCGGGAAACACACTAGATTAGTAAGTCCTTATGGGATTGGAACTTTACGATAATACAATAGCCTAGAGACCACCAGAGCTGAATACTGGCGCCCACAAAACCAAATTCGACTGGAACAAAGGTTGCAGCCGATTGGTTAATTACGAACATTTCAATCCGCTTTGATCGATATCATCAACATAACTTGAAGATAATTAACTCATAAAAGATATTATCTATCTATAGCCGAGTTAACTAATACACCGGTAATCTAATAAAAACACGAAAGTAATCATCCTATATATCTGTCATCTTCCGACTTACCAGTAATAGTTAACAGACTATGTAATACCAATATATTATCTATATTTGCCAATTGTACCGCTGCAACTATATATTATATTTCATTTTCCCTACCCACTTGCGCTTCCCACCAACAATGTAAAAAACCATACTTAAATCTATGAATGAATCGAAGACAACAATCAGCGTTGATGGAGTGACCGACCTACATATTGAAGGCTCAACACCGATCAGTGCATTGCTCACAATTAATTGGCCGTTACCAAACACAGTTTCAATCTACTGAAAGCAGGATACACTGAGTTAAGACAAAACCTTACAACGAACACTCGCCACTGGGTCACCACTACAACCTGATTGGGTGCCGAGATTGGAAATTTTAATCCACTCTGTAACGACACTGGGGGCATAAATATATACTTACTATTAGAATTAATTGACCATGTAAGCCAATATTATGACTGTCGGATATTTATTAAATGCAACAATATAACTACATTTATTCCACATCATTATGATTTAAACTACTTAATCAATTATTTTCCTTTTTCCAGCCAGAATCTATCCCCCCCCTTATTAAATTGTTCACCTCAGACAATATAAAAATATACACCTTTATCTAAAAAAACAGATTAAAATCTTTCGACCGTTCGGCATCACTTGTACGACCGTTTCATGTAGGTAAGCCCAACGCTGATTGGTCAACAACTCGCGATTGATTGGCTGTTAACACACAATTCCAATCCTCTGAAGGCCATAGAACACAATTAATTTGACTATATTGTCTCTACATTTGTTTCTCAGTACTGATTTTTCCACTGTGTGACAATCAATACAAATCATATGTTAATCTAAAATACCTTCAAAGATGACTTTACGGTTTAGTTCTTGTCAAGGGTTGACCTGCATTTTTTTGAGAGGCTGAATTGTAAACAAAACACCAGGCAACAGAACACAGATTTCACTTCCGGATCATCACCATGACCTTATTATTCAATGTGCACTGTCGCTGAAATACACAGAGACAACCACACCATAAGCTCACATTTTAAAGAATAAACAATTGCCTTTAAATCCTTACCAAGAATGCCAAAATCTGACTCCAGTATCACCACCAAACTTAGACAGGAAAAAGTGATCTAAAAATAGACTGGGACTACATTCGTGGGTACTGAACCGGATTTTATTAATTGTGTACTGATTCCTGAAAGGGTCAATGTTTTTGTCAAATTTTTATATTTGCATTTTATTTTGCATGCCACTACTATTTCAACTTCATACATAAAGTCTTTTGAAATTTCCTTGCAAGCAAAACATGTGACAGCTGTCAGAAATTGTGTAGTGCTGGTGTTCTATAGGGTGCAATTTGAGATCCAATTGTTCTTAAGAAATCAAAACTAAATTTGCTATATTTTCCTTAATTATAGGAATTTTTCAATGCAGTAAAAACCTATTTGTAATACTTGATAAGGCCTGTCTTAAAATATTCTTGAAATTAAAAAGTAGTGATATATTAAATTATAATGGAAATTTAAATAAATATATAAATTTTAAAAACTATTTATTTTACAAAAATTAAATTTTCATACAAGTTATGACATTCAGTTTGACAAATTTAAGGCAGCAAAGTTGATTAATGAATGGTGTTGAAAACAAATGGTAGTTTAGGTCTGTACAACTGATAATATTAATCCCAGGGGTACTGAAGCATGATAGCTCACAGTGATTTTGACAGCAAATTGCAATATGCCTATACAGATGCATATAGGTGTACATACTAAAGAAACAATGACAGGTGCAATGTTCCACATTTATTGTTTCAGGTACTTGGGCAGTTGTTTGTATAACTAATAGCCCACTCAAATTTAAAGTTTTGATGGGACCACTACCATGTTTTATAGCAAATATGCATTCCATTTTAATGCCGATAACTACAAAAGTCAACAATGCAATATGAAAATACAGTTTCTGGGAAGTTCCACCTTACTGAAAAATGATGTGAATCTCTGTCATGAAGATCTAAGCCATGTCTTTTAGATGCTGTATATCAGTGTACTGATATGAACTCATCTTGGTCACTTATAGCAGCACACTGCACATGTCCTTATGAGACCTTGCTATCACCATTGGATTACTGGAGAGCTTCCAAAATGATCCAACTCTAATACTTTGTTTCAGATACCAGGCTAGACCTGAAAAGATATAACATGTTTCACTTAATTCTAAAAAAAACAGAAAGATGTAGGCAAATGAAGTTAAAATGTGTTAGATATGGTAATTTCAAAATAACATTCAGGTTGCAAATATGGTTAAAAATGGTAAACTTGATAGAGTGACACTCAAAGATGTGAAGCAATGGCATGTATTAAAGTGATAAATGCATCCTAAAAATAGATGAAGTTTCTACAAGCATATTTAGCCATTCACAGGTTAAATAACTAATCAGGTAGAGTATGTATCATAAAGTTTAAGGCAATGTTGGAACGCTGAGGTTTGATCATTGGTGCAAACATTGATACATACCACTATAGTGGAAAGTCAAATGACAATGTACCAAATTAAAATTTATTACTATATGCAATCCTATTCATGAAGGAAAAAACAATTTTAGATATTGCGAGTGAATATAGCAAAATGTGGCCACACAGATCAACTATTGGTACCAATAGATCATATATCATCAATTAAATGTGAAATTTCCATCCCAAAAACTTGTAAACAAGGATGGATATTTGCATGTGTGGGACATATGCAATGTACTTGGTAACATCACATGTGCAAACATGATTCAAATAATCTGTTTGAACATTTTTAGTCTATTTTTAAGAGTCTTGGCTACCAAGTTATTAAGTTCAATGATTCAATGGAATCAGATATCAGCTGATGCTGCAATACCGCCCTCTGTCAAAGTATTAAATTGAAATGTGTTACCATATAGAGGCATATTCATGATGAAAATAACATCTTGAGATATTTTAAGTACACACAGTCAAAATTGAGCCTTACAGATTCACTATAGGTACTATGTCAGCCTAACAATGTCAACTTTTGATTCCAAACATTACAAAATATATGCATATTTGTTCATGTCAGCTATGTAACCATATTAGGATCAGTTGTAGAAACTTAAATTCAAATAATCTGTTTGAATATTACTTATGTAATCTTTAAAGTGTCAGATAACAAATATTATTAGTCATTAATAATGCATAAAGCAAAATGGATCATGAGAATTCCCATACTATCATCTGGGCCACAATGCCGCACTACATCAATCAACATCTTAAAGAAACTGAATAATAAAATGGAATGCATTCTGTGTTCAACTTACATCATTTTGCTGTTTTCTTACATGCAATGGTAAATATACCTGGGTAAAGTATATTTTACCCCCTCTGACCTGTATTCCATTCTCTGACAGCTTAATATGATTTTGTAGAGAACGTGAACAGGTTCTAGTATAAAGTCTTCATCTCTGTCCTCTCACTAAATACCCTATAACTATGTTTATAAACAATTACTGATAGCTATACAAGCAGATATGTGTTACTCAGGAAGTCACCCCATCATAAACACATAAATTAACTGTTTGGACCCCCAATAAATAGTTTCAATGACCTAAGGGTACAAAGCAAAGTAGAATTTTGTCTTCATGTATTTTAAATGAGGGTATCATTTTGACTAATAAAGATATTTTCTTTGATCAAATTTGACAAATATCCATGATTTGAGCTTGTATATGGTGTAGGAGTATATATATGCTGATATATTTGCATATCATTCCAAATAAATATTATATATGTGTATACTTGGTGGAAAATTTTTATTTTTTAAAAGTTTTTTAAATTTCATTTAAATTTTTAAAATTAAAATAATTTTGTATTTTTAATTTCATTTTTATATTTTTAAAGTCAATGAACATAACCTATTAAAATTTCATGTGTATGTCATTAATAATAAAAAATTTATATCAGTTTCAAGTTTTTACTGACAGGCCATAGAACACAATTAATTTGACTATATTGTCTCTACATTTGTTTCTCAGTACTGATTTTTCCACTGTGTGACAATCAATACAATTCATATGTTAATCTAAAATACCTTCAAAGATGACTTTACGGTTTAGTTCTTGTCAAGGGTTGATCTGCATTTTTTTGAGAGGCTGAATTGTAAACAAAACACCAGGCAACAGAACACAGATTTCACTTCCGGATCATCACCATGACCTTATTATTCAATGTGCACTGTCGCCGAAATACACAGAGGCAACAACACCATAAGCTCACATTTTAAAGAATAAACAATTGCCTTTAAATCCTTACCAAGAATGCCAAAATCTGACTCTAGTATCACCACCAAACTTAGACAGGAAAAAAGTGATCTAAAAATAGAATGGGACTACGGTATTTATTAATTGTGTACTGATTCCGGAAAGCAAAAGAACATAGAATCAATACAGAAAGTTACAACGAACATACGCTACGGGGTCATCCGTTTAATCTGATTGAATGCCGCGGTCGGGAAAATCGACCCGTTCTAAAACAACACTTAGCACAGAGTAGGAACACAAAACAACATTACCAAACAGGACACCAAATAACACAGGAACTGCCCACTACTTACATTATCTTTTACTTTAATAAATACTGAACTAACCACACTCTATAAAATACACAACTAACAAGCATACAATAAAATAGCCCAAAATATCAAATTGATAATATAATTAACTAGCTCCAATTAGATCAAACTGACTGACTGACTCAGTTATCTGGTTGAATGACTGGTTGAACAACTACTTTCTCTATACCACCACCAACATTGACTATCTTCCAAATTCCTACTAGTAATTAATGAACTCCAACATTTTGACTATCAAATAAGTGTAAATTACAACGCTATAAAAACATATTTTTACAAAATTAGGCAGTAATGCACCAAGTCGCTAACATTGCCTTTTCCACCCCATATCTATCTCACTCCCCATACCCTATTTTTCTATCTATGATTACATTTGTTTGGAGAGGGGAACCAGATGCCTATCCCCCACTACGTAGTCAAAAAATTTAAAAGTATTTCATGTATTCGTGTTTTCTCCCAGATGCGGTGTGATGTATCTTTCTATATACAGAATTTTCTAGTAAAATTTATTTAAAGTTCATTTTTGACATGATATTTATTACCTAGTGTATCTAAAAGGTTGGTTTATCCGATTAAATTTCAATTACTATCTCGGGGTCAATCCCCTTCTTCAAACTTTCTGTGACCTTTGCCAAGGTGTGCAATATGTAATATGCTATAATGTGTATTTGCTATAAAGTGTTTTGTAAGGACGGCAATTTAATCGAAGATATATCCCAAATTTTCCTATTTCACTTTTCACACACACACACACACACACACACACACACACACACACACACACACACACACACAACATATATATATATATATATATATATATATATATATATATATATATATATATATATATATATATATATATATATATATATCATCATCATCATCATCATCATCATCACACATACCTATACTTATATACCTTATACACCTTTCATACAAGTACACATCTACATCTATATATATGCATATATACGTTGTTCGATATACATTTAATTCACTTTAATAGAGATTTATCTATAACTTATTTTTGAGAGTTAGACGGTATACTAAAGAAAAAGAAAAAAAAACGTATGTTTTACTTGTTGTATTTGTTTTGTCTCGTCTCCTCTTAATAATTATATAATAAATTAAATTTAGAAATTACGTAAAATTTGATAATAACTGAGTATTTGGATTGCATCCTGCATTGAGTAGCATTTCTTTTATTCTTTCTATGTCACTCGCTTCATTTTGCTCCCATGTCTCAATAATTTTATATAGAGTTAGTTTGATGTTAGATTACGTTACCCTTGTTAGTCATTTTTTCTTACTTCCCAATTGTGTGTCCTGTCTGTCCATGTACTACACATGGATTTTTCTGAGGCATTTTCTTAGGCCTGTCCACTTCACGTAGCGACATGTAGCATGGCCCCACGACGTCTACGTCTCTTGCTTCTTCCATGTGAAGGTTCTCTGCCACATAAATATATAGATAAAAAAACAATGTTAGATTTTATTTAAGAGGTTAGGTAAATCCAGTGACGTATTAGGTATTATTATATTCAAATTATATTGTTAAAAATCCCTTATATTTTATTTCTTAACCATATAAACTTGCCCACATGTCTTTATTATTGTTATTATGTATTCTGTCAACTTCATATATGTTTCTTTGTAAAGTTTCCATCAAGATAGAATAGCATATTTTCATGCATTGCTCAGTTTTTTATATTTGTAATATAATTGTATTCTGTTCTATTGTTGTTTTTTTTCACATTCCGTTACTGCGTGTATTTTTTATAATTTTCTTTCTTACACATGGGGCATTTGGGCATCTGTTTGATCATGTTGTCTCCGCATGGCTACATCCCCTGTTAGCTATGCATTGTGTAAGTATTTAAAATACTTAGTATTTTGAGTGATTAAATTTTCTCCCATTGTCCCCATATTTTCCCACATACTTCTTGTTCTACTTTTATTTCTTGTGGTTTTTTTCTTTGTGCTCGCTTCTCTTATCCATTCGTATGTGCTTTTTACATTTATTTGCAACAATTCATTGCTATCCCTGTATTGTAACAAATTTTTTTTTTATATTCCTAAAGTTTCTAGGCACTTCAATTATCTTGCTTAGGAAGTTGTTCTTATATATCCTGTCTATTTCTTGCCGCAAAGCCAAGCCAATATATGTATAAAGCTTCCCATGACATGTTAGGTTTTGATTTTATAACTTTAAAACGGTTTTAAATATTCGTGTTTTTTTAGAGTAATTGGATTGGCAAGTTTAATCTCCCTCTCTTTTTGACTTGTATAATGTGTCTTTTTGTATATAATGTGTATTGTAACCCCCATATGTACTTTAATATTTCATTGTCTACTGTCCCTAATTGTTTTACTTCCATCTCGGTTGATTTAAGTATGCAATTAATGTTTAAATAGAAGTTTTGGTCACTTGGGCTCGCTCCATTATGCTATGTGGCGTATACGCCTAGATTTCTATGCATTTTATAAAAAAATTTCCTGTATTTGATTATAGTTTTCTTTTTCTTCGTGAGTAAACAAATTGCTAGAGTTTTCACTCTAGTTTTTATATATTGGGAGGTAATCCAGGGTGATTTCCCCTCCAGTTTCATATTTTTAGTATGTCCGTCTTATCATGATTTAGTTTTGACCTGATGCTTTACCGAATTTTTCATATGCCTTTTCTAGGTGTTTAAAGGATTTTGGGTCTTTTATAAAGTTGGTGCAATCATCAGCATGTTGGAGCATTTTAATTTCATCTTTTAAATTTGGTATTTTTATCCCTTTTATTTGGTTGTTTCTTATTTTGATACTCATTATTTCTATTGCTTTTGTTTACGTATAATAGTACTGATAGTGGATACCCTTGCCTTACATACCTTTGTATATCAAAACTATCCGTTTCAGCCCCATTTCCCTGTACTTTTGCAGTGATTTTATTGTACAGAATTTCAGTCCTTTTCCGGATATTTTCTCCAAAGCCAAATTTTTCTAAAACTTTTTTTATATGTAGTTAATGTTCAATTATATCGAATGCTTTTACTAGGTCAATTAGCACCATGGCGCCCATTTTTTCAGTTTCTCTAATATAGTCGGTTATTGTTGTAATGTTTAGTTTATTATTTTATATGTCTCTACCTTTTATCCCACAAGTCTGGTTTGTGTTGATCATTTTTCCCATGCAGTTTTTAACTCTGTTTGCTAAAATGTTGCTAATAATTTTGTAGTAGTTATTTAGGAGGGAGATGGGCCTCCAATATTTTAAAACCTCCCTATATCCTTTTCCTTTGTATATAAGGGAAATTTTATTGGCCATAAATCCAATGTGATGTTTGGAAATTATGTTGCTCCTATCATACTTGTCAAATGGTAGGAGAATCCAAACAGAAGATACCTAAGGATCATCGGCAACCTATTCCTGCATTTGAGGAGCCATTTAGCAGAATTATGGTCGATTGTGTTGGTCCCTTACCTAAGACCAAGCCAGGCAACCAATACTTGATACTATAATTTGTGCGTCAACAAGATTCCCAGAGACAATTCCTTTGAGGAACATTAAAACAAAAACCACTGTAAAAGCTTTGATAAAAGTTATTTCCTCACTTTGTCCTTTCCAAATCTGTCCAATCTAGTGAAAGGTCAAATTTTAAGTCTGGAATTTTCCAGCTAGTAATGCTTCAATTTAGTACTCTGCAGATCAAGTCAAAAGTAAAATTATGGTTTCACAGACATTTAATTAAAAGAACTTTTGAGTCTTGTAAGAGTTCATTCTCTCTTGCTTATTCTTCACAATGTTCTTCAAATTCGATTTTACTACCCATACAAAGTAAAGAAGAAAATGAATTAGTTAATTACAATAATAGTACTCTTATATAAAGACATTATGGAGTTCTAGTATACTGAAAGAGATAGAATAGTAAACACAAGCTCCCGAATGTGAAATAAATCTGTTGATTCAATTACATATACAAAATTAAATTGAACATTACATTGGAATGATACACTTTCTCTTAGAAATAGAACTGAAACAATTTATGAAAAACGCATATATAACCGTTCTGTAGTAGCGACATACAAATTTCATCATAGAATCCAGTGACTGATAGAAATTAAAAATGCTGCCACTCTCCAAACGCATCGGGTCATCAACTGTAATTTGGCTGTCTTCCCCTCTATCCCTTTTTGTGCTTAGCATGGATTTATTTACCCTTCGAGTAAATAATACGTAATCTAAATATTTTTCACGTTTTAGTCGGGCTTTTCTATTTCTGCTCATCTTATATAAGGTATCGTCTTATCGTAACTTATCACAGTAAGGTTATTGTCAATTCGAAATCTGATACTGATACACAATCTTATTTACATAAATTTAATATCTCCCTAGCGGCTGATAACAAACTACATTCCTAACTGGAACTATGACAACTCGATCTGTTAGACAACTGTTAAATCCTACTGTGAGCTGTAAATTACAAGCTGAACTATATCGGTGGATATGCATGGATTATGTTGGTTAAGAGAATTCAATACTTAATTACACAAATGAATTAATTGACTTCACCTCTTGTCATTGTTACATTGCTTGCTAAATTGCAAGTCATTGACATATATACCAATTAAAATCAACTCTTAGCATACATGCTACATATCCTTCAAGACTGATAAATTTTTTCTCTATTTCGTATCAGAGTAATGCATAAAATGCTAACAATACATGAATTCTATTACATACAAGCCAGTAAATCCTAACATATTCATACCAAAGAAATATTGTATGACAACACGTCCATCCAAGATGAACGCACAATGGCAGAGACCTTATCGCGTTTGTAGTATGGTATAAATATGAATTGCTTGGTAGATGGACCCTTGTAGGCACATTATAGTAATCTATCACGTTCAATTACAGCGTAAATACAAGCATATGGTGCTGTTGAAGGGGTGATGGACAAGAAAAGTATTCTGGTTTTTTGATTTTCGACTTAGAGCAGTCGAAGATGATGCTGGTGCTAAGTTGGGAGTCAGCATGATGACTAAGCAGGGAAGAGATATTATAAATCTTTGCAATGCATTTTAGGGTGTCATAACAACAAGGACTGATCGATCTAACACACAGTATCGATCCTTTCTGAGATGCCAATTAAGCAACGGCTGAATAAAATGCCTTTCGCACAAGGTAAAGACGTAAAACACAATGTTGAAGTAAATTCAGAAACAAGACCTTATTTATTTCTCTCAAACAATCCATGGAGCTCTCCTTGCATATTAGCTAAGAATAAAGATGAAACTTTTCAGCTATGTGCAGATGACCGCAAATGTAACAATATCACCGTCTTCGACGCATATTAAATCCCACGAATGAATGACCTTTTTCAGAAGGTTGGTTACGGAAGATACCTGAGCTGGATAGATCTAGCTAAGGGTTGCTGGAAGGTTTATCTACCTGAAGAATCGAGACCAAAGTCTACATTTGTGATCCAGATAGTACTTAATGAATTAATCATCATGCATTTAGGTCTGAAAACAGCACCAACCAGGCTCCCCGCTTCATAGACTTGCTTTTGTCGGGACTGCAGTATACTTTATCGAAATCATTGTGTCAAGCAAAACTTTGGGGATCTTCGAGTTTTCCTGCAAGGTAATCTGAAGATGGCTTCACAGTAAGAGAATTTGGAGGGGATGGGATCAAATGCATAGGACATGAAGACCATGCAATTAAAACAACGCTTGACAATTTCCACTACCAACGACAAAAAAAGGAAATAAGCTAATTTCTGGAATTTGCCTGATACTGTTTCAAATGTATTAAGGACTCTGCAGGCGTAGCTGTAACACTAACCTCCATCAGGCAGATATCGACTTAAATACGTCTGAAGGAGCTGTCCGATTCTTTAAAATGCTGACGAATTCTTTTTCTTTGACCGCTGGTACTAATATTAGTATCATTATTCCTACCTCATGGACGTGGTACTAGCATGAGCTTATGTGTGTCTATGGAGCAAGCCG
The DNA here is from genome assembly GCA_016746295.1 of Potamilus streckersoni. NCBI lineage: Eukaryota > Metazoa > Mollusca > Bivalvia > Unionida > Unionidae > Potamilus > Potamilus streckersoni. Next base: position 2,481,678 of record JAEAOA010000328.1, on the reverse strand, counting down.
GATGTGATTCACATCCGGCGCTTTATTAGCCTTATATAAACAATTTTGAACATGTTCCTTGCATATAATAAAATAAATTGAGTAGTCCTCTTATATAATACCGGAATTATTGCAAATCATTGTAGAAATAGATGTAAAATGTCGTTTACATTTCTTATCCGATATTTTCGTTTAGATCGCCCACTATTTTTGTTAAATAATGACTACTTCTGTTCTCAGACTTGTTTGTTTGTATGCCATATAAGGGCATTGAAGCCTTATTTGGAAACGTTAGCACATGGTAAAACTATAGCGTGTTTTGAGTCGGAAATTCTGCGGATTAAAAGTAAATATAGTTTATCGGTGACTGACATTCCACCAAGAATTCACTATTCTCCACTTGATTGATGAAAAAAATGTATTTGTCCTGCTACTTACTAAATTTAGAAAGTCGTTGACTCTGCCTTTTCTCAACAGAAACTGTTTCCGCAATTAATGTAATTATCCATTCGCGCGCTATGTCATTCTACAATTAAAAACAGCGTAGAGTATCCAAATATGGTCTGGCAAGCCTTATTTAGACAATATGTCACGTCGAGAGTCTTGCGTTATCTGTCATGGGAGACACGGTTAGTGTAACCATGCTAATTTATTTTATCCTGTAATGGTTAATAAATTCATAATAAGCCAAATTTCTTTCACAGCATGATTATATTTATGTAGTAGATTTCTACGCTATTTGTGACTTTGGTGATTTGTTTTTGCTCCATTACATGATATGTGATTTGTTCGTAGTCTCATCCACAACAAATCAATTTGAGGCTACGACATCGTAGCTATTTGACCATAAGCAAGGAATTTATCGTGCAGATGCGTGCTAGTGATATGAGAATTGGTGCAGCTAATCCAGACAGCTGACGGGGAAAGACATGCTGTCTTAGCTGAAATATGCACTAATAGATAAAGAATGCCATGCAATCGTTTGCATGATTGATCCATTTAGGTATTAATTGTCAGAGAACACGTTTAAAATCACAACTGGCCCCTTCTATTAACATGGATAAAGAAAATACAAAGCAACACTCGGCGTCTCCTTAGATGGAGTTTGGCATTCCAGCCTTATAATTTCAGTACAAGCGGCAAACAACATGCCAGTAGGAACGGATCATCGTGCATGTAACTGAATAATGTTTAGAAAGATTTTAATGACAAGAAATAATGAATTGCCAAGTATACTTAAAAGCATTGAGCGACCTAATGGAATAGCTCAAGATATATGAGTTTTGAGACTCTTTCCTTGGAAATCATACTTTAATATAGGTGTATAAAATTGATAACTAATTGTTGGATTTCCACAATTTTCGATGATCACTCATGGAATTCTGGACTCATTTTTATTGAATCAAAACATAGTGCATTTACGCTTTGTGCATGTGAGCAGTGATATGAAGATTATACAACTTTATTTTATTGATGTACCAAGCCAGTAAAATAAATTTTGTAACAGTTTGTACTTAAAAAGTGGTTTTCATATCCGTATAATTGCAATCATAGTTAATATTAGGTTTTATCTGCTAGTACTGAGAGTTGACCAGAGCAATAATCGCAACATCCTGGATATTTGATACTAGAGACTGTCAACAGATGCAGGTTAGTTGTTTATATTCTCAGAGATAATCTACCCTTTCCCAGTTCTAAGTTCTTTGATAATGCACGTTTGTTAAATGAATAAAAATTCCTTATCTCTAACCTTTACTAAAGAAGTGACGGAGTGAGATTGCAGATATTATGTGGTTGGGATTAGTACTATAAACAAGAGTGGATTTGTAGACTGTGGCTTCAGTTTTTTTTATAAAGATGTAGGACCCTTACTTGGTGTTTGCATGTCCTTCAGACCCAAATATGGCATGCTTTCAGAAAGGTCAAGATCTAGACTGTTTCTGTAAAATAGAGAGAATAATTTGAACACTAACACTGAGTCAGACAACTAAGTTACATATTGTTGATCTTATGACAGATAATTCAAATTTGTGGTTAAGCTGTTGACATTTGAATTTACAGTGTATTTGTCTACAAATTTATAAGACGTAGAAAATCACGTTTTGTATTTTGTTTACATTTGGGTTAGATTTGAATGCACTTTAACTTTGATTTGTTTTGTTGATTCACAGCAAATCAACACAAGAACAAAGTCATTAAGAGCCGAAACAATTAGAATAAAGTCATTAAGTAAGGAGCCGACATGAACTGCTCATATGATAGGATAAAAAAACGCACCCTTTTGGGTCTTGACAGGCACGCTTAGCACTGAAATTATGTTTTGCCTAGCGGCTAGTCGCTTCTTACATCGTACTGAGACCTACCTTAGTCCTCTGAGATAAACCATCAATGAGGCAATACAATTACCTGCTGGACCAAGCGGCACACGCTCCTCAAATTCTCGGTTGAAAAGAGGTCTCAAATTAATTACACAACGAATTAATGGACTTCACTCTTCGATCTAACAAAGCTACTTTGCTCATTGGCAATTCATTGATATAGTAAAATTATCATCATTCATATAAATCATTTAAGACAAATAATTTACTCCTCGCAATTCGTGTCAAAAAATGCATGATCTCTTAAACTACATGCTTTCTGTTACATTCAAACAACTAATTCCTTACTCATTCATTTAATAACGCGTAATTTAGCAAGCAATTAAATCCTGAACTATATGAAATTGATATATGAATTTAAAATGAATAAATTCTACCAATGTCAATCAACATAGATTATATGCAAATGAAACTATAAGTGTATGCCTTCCCAAACTCTAGCTCGCTTATCATCATATACTGTGCTGTCTCTTTCCAAGTTTTGGTTCTCTCAGAATTCAAGACACGCTGTCCCATGTAAGATTTATTTATAATCAGAAAATACTTATTAATTTTTCTCGTAGTCCCTCAGACTTTCACACTGGACAAAAAAAAATGTGTACTAGCTATAAATTGCTTTAAACCTTATTTCCGTCTGAGAACACACACACATCGTCCTTTAGATTAGACAATCTGGATCACTTATTTATCATCGAAACTTGTTATCACTTCCATCGAAGTTAGAATATTCCTATCTAGTTAGCCTTTATTAATAACAATTCTGAAAATATAATTTTATGATACCCGGTTCAAATGGTCCAAGGTTTACTAAAACTGTTCTTGGTTTGTTCCAGCTGTTGTCATTTACCGCTATTGACCTTATATTAACATTGCTCTCTGTTTGTCTCTGACTCTTAACCGAGCGAGTATGTTACGTGACAAGGGCTCGTACTCAGCAATAAAGAAAAGAGTGAAAACCAACAAGCTTTGTATATTTTTAAAAAGCAATTTTTTTTACCTAGAAAACAATGCAAAAAATTGGTAAATAGGACTTAAAATGTGAATATAATCTACTATGTGATTCTAAGAATGAAAACACAAGTCATATCACTATAGAACATAAGAATCCATGTTCGAGTCCGGACGACATACACATATGGAAGACGATGACGTCAGATGCTGTTTAATGTATGATAACAATAATTCGTCACTTGAATCAGTCTTTGTTTCCGAATAATTCCAAAATAAATTTCATTGAATATCTTTCAGAATTTTTTTTTATAGAAAAATCAACTTGTTGAGTTTCCAGGGGAATAAATTATTAAATCCAAGAATCAGACGAAGGACAAACAATCCTGGCAACAAATTAAAAAATAATAAACCTTGTACCTTCAAGATGTTGAATGACTCTCCCCGAAAAGTACATGGAATGCGTATTTAAAACCCCAAACTTCATTTCAAGTCTCGCGAGATTGATCATGTGGTCTCTTACTACACTAATTTTGGCACTTTCGCCAGAGTCACCCCACTTAAGAACCAATCATAAAAAGGTTGCTTATTCGCAGTAATCATGCAAAGAATGTATGTCCCTGATATTGACAAGGTCATTTTAACTTCTTGTTGACACTGTTACCAGGGTAAGATAGGCTAAATGATGATTCTCGCTTTGTTTTAAAAATAATAATTAATGAAAAAGAATCCAGACTGTGAGAAAAATATTCATTGCAATTAGATACATGAAACAAAAATGAAATAAAAAGACTTATAAACCTTACACACAAGAAATTTAATCACATACACGTAGCAAGTAATAATTATAATCCACTCATACATCCAAAACAAGAGAAGTTAATTTATTACAAGCTATAGCGAGATTAGCTTATACATCAGTCTGAATGGTTACATGTCGTGCTGATCAGGTCAGAATGCAGTGCGAAATTATTCTACAAACGTTTGCAAACTTTACAAATATTTTTAGGTCTATTTTTTCAAATGTACTTTTAACTCTATAATATTTCAAAGCAATATAAAATTTTGAATTCTCAAGTCTGAATATTCATGGCTGTGAAAAAACAGCCAGAAATAATAAATTGGTCTATATATTTAAAGATAATTTAGTTGAAAGTATTTTATTTAATTTCTTTCAAGATATAAGCACATTACACATTACAGCTGCTAGACTGTATACACTTCTCATTTAGTCTTGATTGCATGCAGAACTGGCCATGTATTTATAGGCCTCCTACATCATCCTGATCAAGGTTCTTTCTTAATGAAAACTGACATGAAGCTGGCGGTGTGGAACTGAAAAGAAAATCTACATCTGGACCACCAAGTACTGTCTCATTAATTAGCGGCAGGTGCCCTGGAGAAACTAATTACTGGATGTGTGCAAGAGCTAATGACCTGATGCGCGTTGATGGATCTTCCATTGAGGTATACATGTATAATTGTGATACATTACATTCAAATGCAAATTGTCATGAAACTTGATATAAACATAAATAGCACATCTATTTTTTGTAATCAGACGTAATAATGGTACACCATTAATCCTGATATATACTTAAGATCCAACCAGATATACATTATGTAGAAAACTTTACAGTTTGAAATTGGCAATACTGCTACTACTACTACTACTGCTGCTACTACTACTACTACTACTACTATTACTACTACTACTACTACTACTACTACAACAACAACAACAACAATAATAATAATAATAATAATAATAATAATAATAATAATAATAATAATAATAATAATAATATTAAACTAACTTTAACAAGGATAACACATTGGTCGTGCCTGATCTATCTGCCATTTCGTCCTCGTTTTTTTTTTAATGGCTATGTTAATTTAAAAAATGTAGGACATGCACATAATCAGGTATAGTCTCGCCCTCATTTATACATATTTAACATGAATGACTGTGATCATACTGGGAAACATATACACGTATGAACAATATTATATACACAGGTACATGCATTTCAGCATTAGACACACACACACACACACACACACACACACACATATATATATATATATATATATATATATATATATATATATATATATATATATATATATAGATATATATATATATATATATATATATATATATATATATGTATATATATATCAAAGGATCTGATGAAATAAATTAAACAATCTTCCAGCTGCGTCTCGTTTAATTAATATTGAAACCTTAAATTGTGCGGGTTCAAATCAATAAAAAAAAAGTCAAATAACAAAGACGTGCAAAAGACGTATTGTCTTATAAACCAAATAAGTGTTAAATTACGCTCCAGAATATAATATCTTATCGGCTGCATTACAGCTAATATGTAGAAATAAAATCATGAGATACTGCAAATCAAATAGAACATAATAAAAGAAAGGGAGATTTGGCAAATTAACCTATTTATTCTTAGTGAGGGGTCATATAATCCCACATGATAGGAAAAGCATCATTTGTATTATAATGCCTGTTTTCATTTTTTTGGAGGTTTACAATCCAACCTGAATATGTTCAGGTTCCCAAATGTCAAAGTAAATGCATCATTACAGACTAACTTTGTTTGCAGCAGATTATAATTAGTTGCAGAGTCTGCCAAAGTCATTTAACTGATTTTAATGCTGATTGAAACAAAGGCCAAGCTACGTAGAACTGTAATAACCTCACAGCAGTATTAGACAAGATTCTGAGTGACGGAAGATTCCATTCAGTGGAAAATCATGTTAAGAGTCAGAATCTGATTGGATAAGAATAAGCAATTTTTAGTAAAGTCGGTTCTTTTCATCTCTGAAAATATCTTTAACTGTTGAGTAAAGATTGCGGCCAAATAACTTGATGAATGACTTGAAAGATTGTAGAAAAAACACTTGTGGTGGTAGGAAATATTATTATCTACAGATTTGCAAGTAGTACCCTAGGCAAACCGAAAACTGGCAAAGTGTACGACTCTGATTTACTCTAGTAGCAGACAAGAGGAGAAGTCCTGTTAATTGTTGATCTTCAAATTATGTGATGTGTAAGAAGGAACATTTATAAATCTTGCACCTGCTCAAGCGTAACATTACATATATTCATGTTCTAACCGCATTATCAACTAATATCATCCAACAGCAAGAATGATGGGGTCCTAGTCGACGCTGACCAATATTCACAGCTCACTAAAATATCATCATGCTTACAGACCCACCCCAATTTATGGGTTTCATCGTGACCTATCAATCCATATTCGTGAAGTTACTAATGTCCTTAGCAGGATAAAAATACCTAGTTAGGTCCAACATTCTCGTAATTCTAAACTGCTGCTATATATAAGGCAGACTTGATAACTTCCTGGCTGAATTGTCATTCCCACATGATTATGACTATAGCGGGATGCCCCAGCAATTTAACATCAATTTCCACTATAATCACATGATCTCAGTACACCTATACACCATTTTAATTTAAAATAATGCAACGTGAATTTAGATTTAGTTTTGTTTATATCAACAACAGTATTCCACGTAAAGTAGACGTGATAATAGCCGAGTCATAAAAGAGAACGCATTTATACGATTATTCAGTAGCTTGCGTATGGAATGCAAAACATTGGCGAAATCTCATGACTCTTATTTTAACCCATTTTCGTAACTATTACCTGGAGTACTGCAATCTTTGCATAAGGCATAACAGTAAAGACAATCTGTATCAAATGACCTGAAAATGTCAAGGTCACAATAGAGATACAACATTATGACCAATGCTATGCTTAGTACCAAACGATCATAATACGCGCAGATAATGGAGTTTCTAACCCACCTAGTCGAGCTTAAATGTTTCAGTTGACTCGACATTGCTCACCTAGTCGACCTCGGCCCAGTGTTCCAGTATGTCACTTCTTGCTTACTAGCTTGATCTAACACTGAAAGGCAATTATAAAACATACTGCAAGAGTGTTTAGATAGCTTCCTTTTTGTTTCGCATCAACTAAGCTTATCTCTATAAATTTTTCAGTTGGGTGGGGTTAGGGTTGAGACGGGGTAAAAGAGAGTGTGAAGCTTATTTTACATTTCTATTTATATTAGTTACAACTAATTGAAGATTGGTTTTATTTGCACAAAGTAAAAAGAAAAAGAAATTATTTAATGCCGTAACGTATTCTGTTAATATGGAAGAAATCTTCGCTTTAGTAATTGTGACAATAGTGGATGGTGTATGTCCATCGCATGTTGAATGACTTTATTATATAATGATATCTGTCCATTTTGTTCTTTTTAATATAATTTATTTGTTTCAAGAGGGATTGTCATGTCCCCAACAGATTAGTGTTATTCATCTATAACAGATTGCTCCTGATACTTGTATACTTTCCAGTATATTTAGTCAATGTGTGCTGTTCTTGAAGAAGTCCTTTCAAGTATTTAAGTTGTTCTTGAAGAAGTCCTTTCAAGTATTTAAGTTGTTCTTGAAGAAGTCCTTTCAAGTATTTAAGTTGTTCTTGAAGAAGTCCTTTCAAGTATTTAAGTTGTTCTTGAAGAAGTCCTTTCAAGTATTTAAGTTGTGTATCTGCTGCCCTTTATGATACTGAAATTTTTAAATAATTTTGGCAATAATATTTTGGATTAAACTATTGTAATACAAGAAGTTTTTGAATATTTTAAAGAAAAAACCTGAATGAACACAAATAGTGACGAACGAATAATCTCAGAAATTGGTGCAAGCGGCGGATGTTATCATTGTTGAATGACCCTATTTTATAGGTGAAGAAATATTTATTTAAAAAATTCATTAATAAAAAATAGCAGGTTCAATTGATAAAATATTAAATTAATATATAAAATTGCAATTGCTGAAGTGTTAAAATGTGTATGTAAACCTTTAATAAAATCTGAAATACTGGCTACAAACCAGACAGTTGTACTTGTAATTTTATTGTGCCAGTTTATGAAAATAAAGGCAAAATAACCGATATGTCAAATTATAGACATATTATTTTAATAACCTATTTTGGTAAAGTTTTTACCGCAATACTACACATAACATTATCTAAATTCCTTGACGACACTATATTATTATTATTTAAGATCAAGCTTGACTGAGGAATGGTTATTCCATAATGTATAGCCTGAATGAATTTATAAGACAATGCAAAAAAGAAACTTTTCCGCACGTTTGTTGATTTCAGAAGTGCCTTTGATAATGTATGGAGAGTTGGATTATTGCATAAATTGTACTCGGTAAGAATCAAAGGAAAATGTTTGAATGTTATATTAAGCATTTATAATGATATCAGATCAGGTGTCTATGTAAACGCGGAAAGACAAGGAGGTAACTTAACTCCTGTGTATTTATTCTTATTCCTAAATGACCTAGAATCTCTTTTTACAAGTAAATGGGTGTAGAGGATGCACTGTACCATCCGAAAATATCACCATAGTAAACATGTTAAATGTTAAGTTGTTTTTTATACGCTCATGATTCATAAGTACTGTAGATATACTCTTGGTATGTTAAATACACAGCTGAAACTTAAAATCAATATATCTAAAGCATAAATTATCGTATTTGGTTAAACAAATTTAAGATAAGCAATGCAAATGTTAATATTGTAGAAAAATATATGTCCATAGGCCTAATATTTCACAAGAATAAAAAGTTCTCCAATGGCCTGAGCATTCTAGTATTCACAGCTAATGAACGTATTTTCTTTAAAAGCGGATTTACAATTTGGATTTGACTATTAATTGTCAACTGAAACTGTTCGATCAAACCATTGTACCGAGTTTAACATACACTTGTGAGATTAAAGATTTGATATAGTCTCGAGGAGTTCATACAGTCCCGAAACATATTTCTTTCCTATGAAGTATATTGAATGTTAAAAACTGTACCCATTTATACATGGTGTACTGAAAAGTTTTCCCTTAATTAAATTTTCCCTTAATTATCAACATTAAAAGTCGCATGATAAACTATTGTGTCAATTAAATAATTAACACATTTGGTGGAAGAACGTCTAAAAAAATCGATTCATACAGGTTTGGGCAGCTAACATGAATATACAGATCTTAATTACAGGTTATTTAAAATTATTTTGGTTTAGAAAAAATCACTTTCTCATTGCTAAAATATATCTAAAAACGTAGTTAAATTTAGATCTGCAAATGATAGGTTTCACGTTGAAACTGTAAATGGGCTTGCAGACCCTACAACGATTCATGTTGAAACTGGTAGATGGGCTTGCAGACCCTATAACGATTTACGTTGAAACTGGTAGATGGGCTTACAGACCCTACAACGATTCACGTTGAAACTGGTAGATGGGCTTCCAGACAATACACTGAATGCAAATCCACAATCTCTGTCTCAAGAAATATGGGATGGATATTAGTATTTTCTGTCATTTTAACATTTCCATGATAAAAGACAGAAAAAAAGATAAATGTACAACAATGTTACACTCACTGGAATAATGTTTTATAAATATAATCAATCAATGAATTCCGGTAATATACGACTCTTAAACTATTTGCAGGTTTTTATTGTGTTTTCCGAAATCTGGTAATCCCTGTTAAGCATTGTGTAATAGCATCACACACTATATTCATGTTCTTAAACTTATATATCGCACACGTTGTAAACGTCGCAACCTGAGTGTAATAAAGTCTTTCTTATTTTATCTTTGTCTTGGCATCATATTGTCCACCATGAAAGGCCTTAAATATAAGGCTTAAACTGATTAAGCAAACGCAGAGTAATCTCTAAGAAAGCAAATGTTGACCAATGACGGCCGCGAGGCCGAGGCTTTTAGAGGCAATTCAACTAAACTGTGTGTTTTACTGACCATTATCACCTCTCAGTAATTAAGAACATGAATTATCATTATGATCATCAACAATGACATCCTAAAGATACTTAGAGCACTGGTTTCTGTCTGTGTGCAATTAGTGCAGACGTCTACGAAGACTTCTTCCTCTCAAGTACCAGAACCTTGGATCCAGCGTGTAATTTTTTATCCTTGAGTTAGGTCTATATCATAAAACTACCAACTCTGGTTGTGCCAAGTTAAATTAAAGTCATATTTAGATTGCAAAGCTTGTAGAGCAGAGTCTGGTTTTAATTTTGTTACACGTTGCAAGAGAAAAACGTCAGGATTGTTGATCAGATTGTCAGTCAACTTAATTTAGCATTGAGGCTGCTAATCAAGCAATTTCTGCATAACAGTTTTCATACTGTAAGCTTTTACAGTCAAACCGATCTGTACTGTAAAGTTTGTATACATCTGATAGTCTTTAAAAGAAATGTACAGATAGCGACCAGAGCTCCTCCAAATTGGAACAGTCATAAACAGCCAATTCCTTGAAACTAATGCCTGAATCGTTTTCAGTCAGAAGCATTAATTATCTTTCAGCCCTTTCTGAAGTGTTATTAAAAGCAGATGGTATATAGATTACATGAATATAGAATCAATGAGAATGTAAATCAACTTAAGTTGTTATACATTCATTAATTATATAGAACATCATAATATTATGTACGTATGCTTTTATCAAAGCAATTGCAACTCTATTAATATCACTTCTGTTTCACTCTCAGTAATTACATAATCACTATTTTTATCACTGTTATCGTAATTAGACTATTATGTGTGCTCTTTGGAAATTTAGCGGAGTATCAAATTATTAATTCACAATTCAGACTTTGACGTATGGTATGCAAACTCTATGAAAGTTGAAGCAGAGATTGATTTCGTTGTAGTTCAAATTATGGCATACGCCTAATGACTCGCTTCCTTAAAGCTTGATAATAGCAAATGTTGCATGTATGCTGTTAATGGAAGGCTATTCTGGTTTCACCCAAAACGACAACAGCCTGATCAGCATATCATAGAGCAAATCAGAGGTACAGCGTGGTGATGGATAAAATCGATCGATCGCAGGATCAGAGGTAAACAGTGTGGTTGAGTACAATCAACATAGTGCAAGATCTGAAAAAAATCAAACCCTCTTATCAACATTTCTGCCGCCATTTTTGGAAATGATTGCCCAAGGGGAATCAGAAAAACACAAAAGTTACGTCGTTCATAATATAGCCAATTGATCACACGTGGGGTGATTATTAATAAGACTAAGGTTATCTGTTATCTGTTATCTGTCATAAGACTAAGGTTATCTGTTATCTGCTTGGTGACCTATAACATCGACCCCTCGCTATGACAACCGAGGTTTAAATGTTACCTAACAGGAAAAAAAATTCACCTTTGTTTAGAAATGAATGGAGACATATATTTGCTACAAATAAGAGAATGTTATTCAACCAAAACATGAATGTACGCAATAAATTAGTTTTAACCAGTGTTGCAAACTCTCCAGCTTTGTTGTGTGGGTTGTATGATTTTTGCAATCATTATCCAACTTTGTGTGGTCACCTTAGGATTGTAAGTATGTGATACTTTACGTGGATACCTCCTGTTGAACTATCTCACCTTCCAAAAGTAAACAAAAGGGCAAGAGGTACAGTTGAGGTACGTGGATGGCAACAAGCTTGATAAAACCGGTGGAACGGCTACAGGTAAGATATGTCAAGTAAAAAATAATATTGGGTTGGAAACCACATATCAACCAGCAAATGTTGATATCAGTCGTATCGCTACGATGTATGACAGTTTACAGTAATGCCTAGCACTGGGGCATCATGCCACATACATGTGGCATGATGTCCCACCCATTCACATTATCCTGACACTAACATATTAATGCTGAGCACCATTATTAGAACTATTTTTGGTATGACTCTGCCGGGGTTCAATCCCGCGACCTTAAGCATCTGAGGCGGACGCTCTAACTACTAGGCCACCTGAACGGTTAATGAGCTGGGTTTACGTAAGCGCATCATCATATTATCCTGAAAATTATCCTCATCACGCTTTCGCTGCTGATTATGGACACGAATGGCAACTAACAGGGAAACCAAATACTTTTGGATTAAAATTAAATGTCCCGTTGCAGTCGTTGTTTGGCAATTTTATTTGTGTGACCCTGATATTGGGATAATTCATGATTGGTGATTTGAAGAATCAAACAATGATATTAACTGGACAATACTGTATAGTCTACAGATATATATTTAAAAAAATCAATATTTTACAACCCCAACAGAAAATGCTGTTAACAATTACTTTTATTTTCGAATTTAAGTTGTCGAAGCTGTAAGCCCGTTTACAGGATTGATAGCATTTTAAATATACACACTCGATGATCAGGTTTAATCTAATTCTGTCAAATAATGTTTTAACCAGCAATTTATAATTGTTGGAAGATAATTTTATGATAATATTTTTAAACTCGACAAATATGTTAGTGAAATAGTTGCACGCGATGGGAGAGAAATATAATCCATATATGAAAAATATTAGCATCTAAGTTTAAATATTCAAATACCAGAAGGTATATGCGTGGACCACAACTAAAATCAGTCAATAAGAAACCTTGATATAATAAACAGATAATGTCATCCTGATGATTGTTTAGAAGAACAAAAACAATTTGAATGCTTGTTAAAATATAACTCGAGCTCAGCAAGGAAAATTATTGATACAATAAATTTAATCAAATCTATTAAAAGCACGAGCTTATGGTGGCAGAGCGCAGGAAGAAAACAAATAAACGATAATCGTAGTCGTCTTGACAAACTAGGAGAATAAAATAACAAATTTAAAAGAAACAAGGAGTTACACAATAGTTTTTCAAAACGAGAAATTTTTAAGCATCTCGGTATGTACTATCACGACAAGGAAACCCTAGTTAAAATCGCCAGTATAACAGTGGATCTAACGTAAATTATTAAGATGTACTAGAACGCAATTTTACCGATGATACTTAAAATAACTGAATTCGATTCGATAATTGTTAACAAATACCTACAAATAATCAAAACTCTTGACGATGAAATTGATAATATCGATGATGTTGATCGAGAAAAATCTTTTGAAGAAGTCAGAAATTGATATTTACTGTGATATTTGGTGAGGAAGATTATATTTCATTTCTATCACGCCAATGCTCTATACAATAGTATTACAAAATTATTACAATAAAATCGGGAAAATACTCACGAAATCCAATCGTAAAAAAATGTTGAAAGTAATTTCTGTTATTGGTCTTCTCGCAATTGAACGAGGCAGACTCCGAAAAGTAATGCTAAAATCTTTTATAGTTGCATACGCAATCTTCAGACAACGTCTTGTCCTCAAACATTTTACGCTGGATCAAATAAGCATTGGTTTTAGGGTTTATTGATGAAAGAGAAAGAAAATACGGTAATTTGGTAAATAAAACAGATTAGTATTAACGTGAAGTAGAAAACATGTTTGATTCCTACAATTGGATATAGAAATATGAGATATTGACCGATGTTAATGACAGAATAGAGATTTTATAGCTGATTCTTTCAATGTCGTGTTCCATGCTTTTCTTGATTGAATTTTTTGTACTAGAACGTTTATCCATGTATAAAAATTGTAAATAAAACTATTGTATCATGGAAAAACAGATCATCGATTTCAGTCATATTTCAGAGGAAATTCCCAAACAAGATGTGAACGCACTATTGCCGTATTACAGGTTTTATCATATAAGCCTTTATTGTGTAAAACAATGTTACAAATACTATAGCAATATACTTCGGGTAATATCATATTTACCACTAATAATGACTAGCTCTGGTATAATTTCGAGTGGAACATCATTAAACCCGTTTTTGTTAATAATATCCGATGCTGGTGTTTCGCTTGCAACAGCATGTAAACAAATTGAACAATGACATCAGTCTAAAGAAAAATGCTTGTAAAACAGCAAGCATCACATATAAAATATAACTTCATCAGACACGATCTTATTTGCGAGGTGTAAAATATAATATAGACGATTTAATACTCGAGTTTCGTGTTATTGACAGCATGTTAAGTACAATATTCTATCAATAAGAGTATGAAAATAAGTATCAAAAAGGTATGTTGATCATATGGTAGGAACTTTTGTCTAAACTGTAGAAATAATCTCAAAGTGCGAAATAAAATTTATCTAAGCTTTAGAAATAAAGTCGGATTTGCCGCCATGCTGATTTGTGTGGTCAGAGGTGGTCTGAAAAATGTTTTTGTTCTTGTTTGGAGAGGATGGAGTCCTTCTGGACAGGGAAATATGATCCCTAAGCCAGACACCTAGTCTTCACCTGCTACTGGTATATCATCTTGAGAGCATATGTTGTAAAAGCAAACTGGAGTAAACAGACGAGAAAGCTTGAAAACTGGTGTATACAAAAACAGTGGGAGTGTTGAAGAGGAAAATGAGTTCAAGACTTCATGACCAAAAAGGGGTAAAGCAAGAATTGTATGACATTCCAGATGACAATCAACGATGTTACAAACAATCAATACAAACAGGAAATAAACATGAATAGGAATCACTTTCGAAATACTGAACAAGCGAATTGTGTATTCAAGTAAAATCTATTTCGGCTATAACAATTTTTAAATGATAAAGAAAACAATGAAGGCGATGTCATGCTGGACAGGCGACAAGATTTCGGGTTCTGCAGCGAGATATTAGAGAAAACAACTAGAAAAATAAACAATTCAGAAAGGCTAAATAAAGTCGAGTTTTAGAAAGGGAGTATGAAAAGGATAAGATCAAAACAACGAAATTATTAATGAAACAGATAAAACAAATGCCCATCGGAAGGTCAGAAAAATATTACGTCATGCAATCTGGATGAAAATCTTCATTAACATCCAATGTACGTTTGTAGTACAAATTATAATACTGAGTTACCAGGCAATTCAAAAACATCGATGACAAATTAAAATTCCAGGAATTTTTTGTCGAGATTTAAGTATACGTCCTCAGAAAAGAGAGGTTCACCGAGGAAAGTTAGCAAAAACTGAGGCCCAGTAGCTGTGAGATAGATAGATAGATAGATAGATAGATAGATAGATAGATAGATAGATAGATAGATAGATAGATAGATAGATAGATAGATAGATAGATAGATAGATAGATAGATAGATAAATAAATAGATAAATGGATAGATAGATAGATAGATAGATAGATAGATAGATAGATAGATAGATAGATAGATAGATAGATAGATAGATAGATAGATAGATAGGTAGGTAGGTAGGTAGGTAGGTAGATAGATAGATAGATAGATAGATAGATAGATAGATAGATAGATAGATAGGTAGGTAGGTAGGTAGGTAGGTAGATAGGTAGGTAGGTAGGTAGGTAGGTAGATAGATAGATAGATAGATAGGTAGGTAGGTAGGTAGGTAGGTAGATAGATAGATAGATAGGTAGGTAGGTAGGTAGGTAGGTAGGTAGATAGATAGGTAGGTAGGTAGGTAGGTAGGTAGGTAGGTAGATAGATAGATAGATAGATAGATAGATAGATAGATAGATAGATAGATAGATAGATAGATAGATAGATAGATAGATACTCATACGTGATAAGTACGTGTTGCGTTCAGGCCCATAATTTGAGTCATGTCATGAAAGTTTTTAATATCTGTTGATTAAAATCAGCCATTAAATTGCATTCCTTTCAATTGCGTGATTGATACTCTTGCGAGAAAAATGACTGCATCACACCCTTACTAAGATAACAATTGTCAGATCAATTACAACTTGAGCGCGAGAAAACGCTGTAAGTTGCCTTCAGAGGAGTAAACCAAAGTGGTGACTGGATACATTGCATGAATTACATTTCCCGAGAGATTCAAATTGTCTCCAGGCCATAAGAATGCAAAAACAATAGCATGTTCCTAATAGATCACGTTTATAATTGCTTTTTGGAAGCTACTCTTTCAGTAAACTTGATTAAAGGAAATCGCTATCGATTGAAGGAACGATACGCGTGCCCTTGAATGGGAAAGTCGTCTCGTAATTGCAAGAATGTTATGACAGTGATCAAACTGAACTACTAGGACCGGGACATGATTACAGTTGATTGAGTAAACCGATATATAATGCGGAATGGAGCTTGCCATTATGGATAATAAATAGCCCCAATTTTCAAAGAGCATTAGACAGTTTTCGGATCACCAGAAATCCTTAAATGTGAAGAACTTCCAAGCATCGACATAATCAACGATTTCGAAAAATATCATTTGAACTTTCCGAATTGAGTGCATTTTCAGAATTTCTGACCGAAACGAGGTGATTATACTATTCGATTATATACAAGACTGTTTGGTAATTTTAACATGGCTGTCGTTACAGTCATTATCTTGTTTTATTATATATCAGTTTTATTATATATCAATTTTATATACTGAAATGCCGTAACTATGTATGTATGTATGTATGTATGTATGTATGTATGTATGTATGTATGTATGTATGTATGTATGTATGTATGTATGTATGTATGTATGTATGTATGTATGTATGTATGTATGTATGTATGTATGTATGTATGTAGTCGCGAAACAGAGTTAAATAGGTAGGTAACCTTTGTACAAGTCTGCATGCAAGTAGAATCACTTGAACTGGTAGAAGGAAGCAGTTTCAATTTTGATGAATTAATGCTATAAAAGACATGTCCCTTTGTAATCTGAAAAGACGTGTGCCTTAAAGATCCGAAAAGGCATGTCGACCTTATATTCCGCTGGTGACTAGGGTAAAGTTGATGGCTCTGACTAATGCCCCGCGTGCACATTCTTTCACAACATTGTCCTCATTGCTGCAGGTAAAGGCCAATAATTGATTTTTTCCCCAATCCACGTGTGAAGTATAACAGTTTAAATTATAAATGAACCTGAACTAACTAAACCTTGCACGCCTGTGTACTGTGTGGAACAAGTATACCTAACTAATGAGTGGGCAAATTTAGCGCAGGTATGCATTAAGTGAAGTGTACAAGAAGGGAATGTTTAGCTGAGGCCGAGCAATAGGTACTACTTTAATTATAATAAGATTGATTGATTTCAAATGCAGTTAAATAGAAAAGACAGAAATATAACTGGTACGTCAGCAATAACCTAAACACGGTAATAACGTGAATTGATAGTTCCATTTCTTATGTCAAGTCTTGCCCTCCTTCGTCTGTATATGAAAATCATTACAAATCCCACTGCAGCTGTAATGTTTTGTAGGCTTGTGGTTTTTAATTAAACGACAAAACCTCAAAATTTGAAATAATTTCGATCAATACTTTGAATTTAGTTAAGCTCGAAATTACTATAAATTTTCTGCATTTTAGTCTACAGGTTTTTCTCTAATATATAATAATGAACGATCACTCGCACTAAATAAGGCTGAGTGAGATAATATTCACAGTAGTGATGTCTTAGCAAGTCATATAAAGAAATTATTCATTATTCGCATCCTATGAAAATAGTAAGGGTTTGTTTTCAAAGAGATAAACGATATATTAGAAAATAGAGCAACAAAATTGTAAACGGTCCATTGCGATCTTCGTTGACACACACCATTAAATGACCAGACACCACAAAGAATGTTCAATCGTTTAGTAGGATTTAAACGTTTGCAAATATAATATTGAATGATAAAATCCAATCAAATTACAAGTGAATAACGAAGATTGCCTGGAAAAATATTTTGTTTTCAAATGTCTGTTGATTTCCTTTGTCGTTTTCGTACTTATTTTCCTAATACCCACCTTTTCTCTGACTCATTGATACAAACGGCCGAGTGGTCTAAAGCGCTCTCCGTTACAGATCACTGCCATCTCACCACTGTCTGCGTGGGTTCGAGTCTAAGATTCGGTGAATGTGATATATGAGAAAGCTTGCCAGAAGCTCTCGTGGGTGGGTGGTTCTTTCCGCGGATTTCCCGGTTTTTTTCCTACCACCATTAATACTGGCCGCCATGTATAGCCGATCGTATGCTGAAAAATGGTGTTAAGTCCCAGAACAACAACGAACGATGAAATATAATGAAACATCATATCCCATAGTGAATAAATTGCCTACCAAAAGCAAGAAAAATATTTACCCTAAAGTCGTGTCTCCGTTGGGAAATCGGCAGCAAAACCGATTGAAGCAATATGAAGCTATAATTCGGGAAAATACCACACAAAAGACGGTAATTACGTCGTAAAAGTATTATTATTGGCTTGTTTCCAAACCCAATCGTGATATCAGTCAGCAAAATGATAGCTTAGAAGGTAAAAAGAGAATTAATATACAGCCAATCAAATTAAATTTACCTGCAACAGAATCATTTCTTGTAGTCGAGCACGGGAGAAGAGTTCTTTCAGACCGATACGGCTGGGCTATAAATAAGGTGTAACGCTTGTATTGGTGATTTAATTTGATAAAGAATCTAAGTGAGGCAATTGATGTGGGCCTAATTTAAAGTATTACTACTTTTGGGATAGAACTTGTTGATGTTTATCGTCTACGTTGTTCTCTGGGTTTCAGCTCCATATTCAATTACATATTTCACATTTGGGCTAATTTTTGAGTTTCATATATTTCAATGGAGAAGAATGCTGCTTTTGTACTTTAAATGATATTCTTGCACTCCCAATTCTAGTTTGTATTTACTTTCTGTACTTCTATCATTACCACTGATCCTTCCAAGTTATGTAAAAGTTTCAACTTTATTAGTGGATTCACGGTTTAGCAATATTCAGTTATTCATACTGTTGTTTGTGCGCATAATGTTTGTACTGCTTTTGTTTGTCTACTTAAGCTGATGGTGGTTGGATAAGAAAATCAAAGTCCTATACAAAGTCCAAATCATTTAGTTATGACCGCATAATCTAATGGGTGCCCAAATTTGGTCCTCCATTGGTTTTTCACATGATCTAGTCTATTGTAAAAGTAAACAAGAGAAAGGATAGCAAACTTACACCACAATGAGTCCAAGATGAATTATATTGTCTGTGAATGTTTTATCTTCTATGCAATCGCGTTGTTCGTCTCGTTTCTTACACAAAGCAATCTTTATCTGGAATAAATATTATTATATGAAGGACTTTTCCAGATACTTTTAATAACACCATTATTATTCTTGTATATTCCTGATATCTCCCATCCTGTGAAACTTAATGAGGTCTCCCTCCTTCAAATCAGGACGTACTTTTCCTCCTCCTAAATCTTGATAAAAAAAGACAGAAAGTCAAAGTAGTTTATATTTTCAGACCTACTGTAATAGCTTCTACAATTCTGCCATCAGCATCTGTTGATTTTCCTTTAATTAGTGTTATTATCGCTTTTGTGATTCATTACCATCTAATAACATTCACTGCCAGCTGTTTATCCATAGGGTAGATACCTAAGAGCGTATGTTAGTATGAGTCTGTTTATTAGTTCTTGAAATGTTATACCCATTCAACGAGGCGATAATCATGCTTTGTTAGTGCATTTGTAATTCGACCTTTCAGTGGATTTTCCACACCGATCTATTTCCCTGAAGGTTTCTGTTTGATGTCATACGCTTCTTTCGTGTCTATCTAACCATTTGACTAAGTTTTCTAAGTACATGTTCTAGTCTTTTCTGATGCTCACGTTCACTTTCAGAGAGCCTCTATTTATTATTTGTGAGCGTTAGCTTTGCTTTTGCAGTTGCTGATGAAACGTGTGCATTGTTCATTTCTCTTTGGTATGAGTCTGTTTATTAGTTCTTGAAATGTTATACCCATTCAATGAGGCGATAATCATACTTTGTTGTGTACTCCTCTTGCGATCTACTCAATGTGTACCTTCTTTCTCTTTTTGGATAGACTTTGTCTATTATTTATCGTCTTTTGACCGATGTATCAATTCATCGATATCTTCCAAACGAGCTAGTAATTGGTACATCTTAGAAAAGGGTTATCTGCAGCCAATGTCTTTTGTATTGATCCTGAAATTCCTACGAGTCAAATCCACTCCTGATCATCATTGTACAGTCGCGGAAAATCTTGAAGTTAAAATGAATTCACCACGCAATAGGTGATGATCTGTAGAAGCACATCTGCCTCTTTTCATCCTTACTTCAACTAATGATTTACGTTTATGGCTAATACTAATATCGTCGATATTATGTCTGTGGTTTCAACTGTCAAACCCAATTTAGAATTCTGCAATTGTTTGTTAGGAGAGATACTTGCACAAGTAACCAGATTGTTGATGGCACATAATTCTCCTAAGAGATCTCAGTTATCAATTCTTTCAGCTGCTCCTTCTTGCCAAATAATCCACTTTTAGCCTCTGAAATGTTTACGTTAGAATCCCCTATTAGACAAAAATATTTTTGTGTTTGAATATTACCTATGGTATGTGTCAATGTATTGTAAAATTGGGGGTATCTCCTATTCAGCATCATTTATTGGTGCATATCCGCTGTATTACATATCTGGGTATATTACCTGGAATGATAATTCATCAGCCAACTGCCTTCCATTCTAGAAGTGATTTTGTTGTATTTTTAGGGAGCAAACGTCCTACTCCATCTATAGGGATACACCTCCCACTTACTCTATTATAGTAATCATTCCTCGACTCGAAAGACCTGTCCGACCAGATTATTCTTCTCTTTATGTCGTTGAACGCTTGACATAAAGAATATCAAATTAAAACTTTTTCATCTCTCTTGCAACTTGAGCAGAGTTGCCAGATTCATACGTTGTCGTGATATTCACTGCTGAGATTACTGTGGTAGCTTTGGAATATGGCGTTACAGCCGGGCAATTGTTTTGGGCTTCATTGTACAGCATCATTCTTTTATCACAGTAGCATCTTCTTTTCTTCCTTGACCAAGTTGTTGGATGGTAGTGGATGTTTCTATAATCGCTATAATCCACTGAACTGATTCATAAACAGCAAACAACTAACTTGTCCAAGTTTTTTTCTTTCCTTATCAAAGTAATTTGACCCATTTATATTCTTCAAAGTTTCAATAAATATTTTTAAAACCCTTTGACTTTCAGGGTGATAAGTAGAACATATAACATGTTAGATGCCTAATTCCTGCAAAACTTATACAAAAATTCCAGATCTAAAATTTGAAATGTATTCAAACTGGACAGAATTAGGAAGGTCAAGAATTGTAAAACAGTTTATTAACACTTACTATGATTTTAGTTTTAATATTCCTCAGAGTTGTTGCTTCTGGAAATTTTGTGGACGCACACATTATGGGCACCAAGGCTAACTGACTTGGACTTAGGTAAGAGACCGACTGTCATTAATCTACTAAATGGTTTGTCAAATGCAGGAATAGGTTGCAAATTAGCCTTATATATCTTCGAACTGGTTGTCCTAACCACCTGACAAGTGTAAGAAGATCTACAGCATTTAGAAATATCACTTTTAATTTTCGGCCAATAATATTATGATTCAGAATCGTGTGATGTGCCTTATTGATCTTTAAGTGATCAGACAAGGGAGTTTCATGGAATAAGCTCAGATGTTCCTGTGGATATGACTTATGAACAACAATTTGATTGCTTAGTGATCACTCGTCACTGGCGGGTACGTCAAATGGTCTCCATTTTATCATAAGGACTCATTTTAAAATCTGCAAATGCTGCTTAGGTCTGGATAAGGAGTTCATTAATAACTTTCAACTTCTTGTTGGCCTACGACTTTGTTTGGGCGTCTTTAAGGGCTATGCTAGTAGTAAAACTCTTTTCTCTGCTTGAGGCTATCGAGGTATGGCTTATGTCGGAGGTCAGAATGGACCATCAATCTCGCTACGTCTTGACCCTTTGGGACTCTACATGGTCAACTAGAAAGTTGGAGTATGTTCTTGGTCACATCCTCGTCCATCCAGCGATATTAACTCTTTTATATTCATCTTTAAACTTTATTGTTAGCGTCACTATAAAGGGATGAATGTCCAGAAAGTCACTCCTATCGTAGAGGTTAGCTTCTTCGGACATGCTAATATATAAGTCTTCAGTCTGTACATCCAGCAGCAGACGTTCTGTATCGGTATTGAGAAGATGGGCCTTAGCAACGTAACGCGCCTTTATGTGTTTCAAGTCATGCTTCAAATATTTAGATAAATTGAAATTGTTCTGATATGTGTAGCTGGGTTGGTTAAGAATGATTCTGATTTTAGTGGAGCGGACGGCTGTGAGGATCCTCCAACATTCTATGGCTCCAGAAAGTCGAGTCAGCGATTAGGCGTCACAGCTTGTCCCTTTAGCCTCGTTCAGGACAAGGTTTACACATACATTTCCCTTTGGTATTGCGAAGAGTGAATTATTGAGCATCTTGAAGAAGTCCTTGTCAAAACCATTCCTAACCTCAGTCCACATGTCCGTATTCCTCTGGGTGTAAGGAGTCATCCACTGACTCTAGTCAAATTCTAGCGCTCGGTGTATTCTGTTGATAGTCATCGCAGGTCTGGTAAAGAGCTCTAGAATCTATAGTGAACGAGCATCGCTCCTTCTACTGCAGATTGTGTATCTGCGTCGAACATCTGGTGTTACTATCTCCCAGCTTGATCTTCAGATTGGAACAGTCATAGATTCTGGGATTGAGGACAGTCGCAACTCGTACAACTGTTCTGGATATTCCAAGTAGTCCTCTAGAATGCAACCGTTTGGAGTATATGAGGTTATGATAAATCAATCTTTGTGCAATGGCCACATCCAGGCATACAATCCAAGTAGCAGCCTTAAAGGGTTCGTAGCCTAGGCACTTAGGTTGCTAGCCTTCGAGTATCTCGTACTGTCCGTTGAGGTGCTGCCTTGCGTCCCTCTCTCAAAGAGCAGGTACTTGTCGATGTCTGTCAGAAGCGCGAGATCTGCTACCATCGTTTAAAATGGGTATCCCGTCTCATTCTGTGCACGGCCGGATCATGATGAGGGTTTCTAGATTTCTGAAAACATCTAGGCTATAAAAATACTCCGTGCACATATAAACGTACAGTATCTTGAAATTTGATAATGGTTTTATTCTTAAACAAGTTCATTGTGTATTATGCACACTTTGAGAAAATAAGCACATAGATTTTTGCTTCAGTGCTCTTTCGAGAAAGTCAGGGACCTTTTTGAACTTTTGGATACCCCTCTCCAACACTTGAAATTATCCGACCATGCAGGGGGTACTAAAGTAGAGGGAAGTTCTACGTCATACATTGTCAATGCGGTGACACTGAAGAATTCAAAAATATCTGTTAGAAGGAACATGTCCAAGTTGATGTAAAAGTCCCGATATTCTTTAATCATATTGCAGGACACAATTGGATATGGAGTAACTGCATCTCGTCTAGCTAGTCGCATCCATCCATGTACTGATATGGATAGATACTTTTAAAACTTAGAAGGGTGACATCATATTTAACATACCAACGGGTAATGTGGAAAGAACCACCTCCATATCTATAACATATGAAACGGAGGACAAAGACCTCTACTAATACGGTGTTTGCAGAGTCCTGACAAGAGAATTTCCTCATCATCATACCCATGTTAACACGTGCCAATTGGTGGCTTGAACAGGCGACGAGAAACACTGAGGATTGGTACTAAGTGAAAGAGAGTGCGGAAATAAGTTGTTTTGGGTGGAAGGATGGCGTGAAAGTATACAAACTTATTTCTTTAAATGTTTGCAGAGATATTTAATTATACCTTTGTCTTGTACTTTTGTTCATGTATGCTTTCAATGCGGAAGTCATTTTTCTGATGCATAATTGGCTATGTATGGCTTGAGACGGAGGTTTTAATACTTTCGGATTATTGTATGCCTTATAGAAGCTATATAGCTTAGTGTAACAGATTCTAACTCACAGGAGGGTACGTGGATGAATGCTATATAATCCCTTATACTCGACATAGAAGCCCAGGAGTGAATATCTCTTATAAAGCTGACCGAAATATATATTTGAAATTCATGCATTGTTTTTAAGCCAGAATACGAGACAGGGAAAATAGACGTAAAAGCCTTTATAATTTTAAAAGGGGGTGGAGGTTTACGGTTCGGGAATATATAAATTTCCAAACAGTAAAAGTATGCTGAGACGAGACTGTGAGGTATCCACACAATATTACTTGGTGGGTGGTACAATTATTTATAGTCGTTCCTAAGTAAGATTAGCTGTCAAACAAAACTCAGTTACAGACCTAAAGTCTGGAAAGTTGTGTTTAAATTGTAAAGCTAGGAACACAAAGACTAAATGATGTGCATTGTTCGATGAGCAAGAGGTGGCGATGGAATCCAAAATTCTTCTCGTGATTTTAGTATTCTCCAATATTGGGTGATTGGGTCGAATGGGTCATGTGTGTGCTTTCCTTTCTATTATGTTTATTTTAGTAGATAAAACACAAGACATTTTTGTGCCTGATAGGTAGTCAGGATCAAATTTCAATTTTACTTCATAGATGTTTTGTTCAAAATATAGTTTGTCGTAAGAAATAGCTTAGCTATGAATCCTCCTTCTTCGATAGCTAAGGTTCCTGTGTGATAACATTATCTACACACTGGCTTATCGAGTTGATTTAAGTGCTTTGGGTCTGTGAATTTCATTGGATGCGGATGCAAGTCCCTGCGTCCAATCAAAATTAAATTGTTCAAATTAGAACAGTTACTATATAATCGAGGCAA